>VBRH01000239.1:68737-82397 GCA_014578085.1 Cardamine resedifolia | reverse complement strand
TATGAACGTCTCTTACATCCATTTGGTCAGAGGCAAAATGCTTAAACTGGGAGAGAAGATTCATGATCATCGTTGGGATCACTAAGGCTTTGGTGTAGCAGAAGCAAAATCTCAGATTACACAGACAATGTGATCACAGAAGTTTATACAGATAAACAAACAATTCCTCTACGTTTATAGATCAATCTGTATCATCCTAAAACGAATGGTTTCTTAAAAAATCCAGACAAAGATAGTGAATCTATCTGGTTTACAAGAGCCTTCTGATGCTATTTGTTTTTACCTCACAGCGACCAAATTCCCCATGAAACCACCACTTATCTCATAATGGCGAGCACTTGAGAAGCCAGCTTCAAGAGCAAGAGTCTCTAGCTCTTCTCCTGTAAAAGGACATTTGAAAACCCCAATCAGCTAATCAAAACACGCTATATAGTATAATAAGCCCTTCATGAAAACACAAGCGGTAAGGATATTCCAAGTCTGAATCTCTAATGCAATGAGAAGCTTTGTAATCCAATAGGTGGAAATGTTGCACATGATTTGTAGTATATCGAAATCAACAGTGCCGTGTAACGAAAAGGCGTATATGCTATCGATGGAGACCGAACCTGTTAGGTACCCATTGATTGAAGACTTGAGATATTCATACTCCTTTGCAAGACCATAAACAGTAGCCACAGGGACAACTACATTATCGATCATCCAATCCTTGCAAAACCAAAATACACCAAGCAAATTATTTCCCTCAACACATAATTAACAAATCAAACGGAATCAAACCTCGCAGTCATAGTAGAAAGAACAAACACCTGCATAAACGTAGTAACGGATTGGTTGCTCTTATTGAAATCAAGAACGGACACTCTTGAACCTGAAAACCAACAGGAGACAAACAATTAAGTAGAGCACAAAAGCTTTAGCTAAAAATTCAATGTATATAAAAAAGATCCATACCTGGTTTCAAAACCCGATAAATCTCCCTCATAGCTCTAAGTCTATCAACGACGTTTCTAAGACCATAACCCATAGTTATAGCATCGAATTTACAATCATCAAATGGCAAATCAAGAGCATCACCTTCAATCCACCTAACAACACAACATTGAAAAACGTTCAAGTTTTTCAATATTTCCCAAAGAGATGTTAGAACACATAAAAAACAAGCATGATTTTACCAGTGCTCACTCTATACACCTGTAACAAGACCTTGCTCTAAGATTCAGTCTAGTTGATGCAACAGCTAATTGTTCAGATGAAAAATCCAAACCCATCACCTATAAATAATATTATCAAAGTTTATTATTAAACAAGAATTTCATAAATTAAGCAATCCCACATTTCAAGAACAAAAGTCACATTTCAAGAACACAAGCAAACAAACAAACCTTGCCGGTAGAACCAACTTTCTCGGACAATAGAAACGCTAAATCTCCACTCCCACAACACAAATCAAGAACGTAATCTCCTGTTTTTGCTCTAATTTTCAACATGAACACCAAAATCAGTAATTAAACACAGAACATAGACGATAAGAGAGATGTAATACTCTCTCACCCGCTCCATGAGACCGACATGCTCTTCCAAATCCGATGCTGGCCTAAGCTTAAGAGATCATTCAACTGCGAAACAACATAAGAAGATGGCCATTTTTGTTGCAGGGAAGCTAAAGGAAATGAGATAGGAAAAAAGAAGGGATTGATTTAAACATTATCGTAAACAGGAGCAATGCGGTTGAAGAGAATCCGGCGTTCGTTCGAGCATTTGACAACAAGTCTTCGCTGCGATCGGGAATTCAGCGAGATTTGGCCGGAGAAGGCCACCGGAAAGACGATACCAAGTAGAGCCGCCATTTTTCGGCCGTTGATTAACGATCATGTCGTTTTTTTTTCTGACTACTCAGGATTGGTTAAAATCTGGTTCGTGTTAGATTATGGGCTGACTTTGGGCCCAATATGTAGAAGGTGAGGCCCACTCCCAAAATTTAAACAAAGATGGTGGATTATTGTAAACGTTGGATCATGTCACAAGTTTTCTATATCTATTCTAAGGAAAAATTGCAAATAAACTCGGTTTTTTTTTTTCAACATTTATAAATTAATTAAAACGGTTCAAAAGTCCAAACCGGCGAGACAGAGTTTACATGCACAACAAATTGCGGATAAAATCTTGCACTACGTGCTAATTTATCCGCTTTTGAATTTAAAGTACGTGAAATTAAAGATAACGAGGAAAAAATAAACAAATTCTTGATTCATGAGATCATCCAGGTGTTTCGAGAAAGCAGGCCAATCCGCCGGTGTAGACACCATCTTCACCAACTCGGAGGAATCTGTTAAGAATGCTACTTCTGTTTTTTATAGTGCTATCATGTTTGTCATTCCCCAGATTTATAGCTTTTACTACCCATTCATATGTTATTGGATCATTGAGTTTAAAATCATTTGTTATTTGTTCATCGATTTCTAAGTACTAGCTAAAATTCTATGTTATTTGTTTAATAATTTATTTTGGGATTTTTATTGGATTTGGAAGTGAAAAATATAAAGAATCAAATCTGTGGGTAAACCATGTTATTTCAAAATTTACATGACTAATTTTGAAATAACATAATTTACTTACCCCATAAATTGGAGTCTTTATTTTTTGTTATACTTCGGCTTCTAACTCGGCTTGCAAAGGGGAGAGACACCTAGGAGTGTTACATGCCCTCGTAGTTGTTCTCTCCACACCGGCGGATTTGGTTCTTCGATATTGAATCCAAACTCGGTTTTTGGGTTCCAATTTGGATTCGATATTGAATAAAAAATTATAAAAAAAAATTAAAACTATTTCATTGAAACTAATGTTAAAAGATTTTTTTGTTTATAATGAATTCAGGTTGATTTGTTTCAGTTATGCAAATACTTAAATTTGGTATAGAAATTTATTTACAAATGGAGATATAATGATTGATGAAATCGTAATTTGAATGAGATTTTGTGTCGAGGTGCAAATCATGTAACTTAGATAGAGAGGTTATATTATTAGACAGAGAGACCAAAGAAGTTCTTTTATTCACCGATAATAATAGTTACAAAGCATTTTTTATTTGACCCTTGTTTGTTCCTTTCCTACATGTGAGTGAGTGTAACATTCATTCATTCATGTCTCGTCCAAGCTTCACTCTTTCCTTCTTCTTGTTCTTTTTTTCCTTTGTCGGAAAAGCAAAGCAGAATTATACATGTCAAATACACCCATCTTTTTTTCCCAACGTTGAATACCAAATTATAAATAAACTCATTCCTCGGTAAAGAATGATCCACTAGAATCGTCCATCATAGCGAAAGGCATATTCTCCGACGGCTTCCAATGTCGTTTCCTTTGGTTTATAAACCAATTGTTGATTTGTTTCTGGTCTAACCCCGTTGCATCAGCTAAAGCTATCTTATCACCTTCCTGTATTACATTCACCCATTTAGATACAAAGTATAATGGTTAGTAATAGTTAGGTAGCAGACCGAACATGAGTACGTGTTGCTTACGGTAGGGTAAGGCCATTTGTAATGGAGATTCCACCAATCGAGAAGAGCTTGTCTTGCTTCTCTTGGTAGCTTTCCTTTCTTTCTCTTCTTTGAGAACTCCAGCTTTAATGAACTAATACGGCTTCCGAATTTGCGAAGCAAACTGTCCTTGAGATCACGGTCCTCGCATCTTTGTTTCCCATCTTGTCCTACCTCATTGTCACCTCCACTTAGTTCCTCGTCTGATGATATTGCACCATCCTCTGAACACAAAAAAATAACAAATCAGTACCTTTTAGACTTCAATATATGTCACATGCACGTAGAGAAGAACATTAAAAATAATGGTTATTGCAAAAAGTAAATGTGACCGAATAGGTCTGGCCATTCTAGTATTCGGATTGGGTTCGAGTAGGAACCAATCAGGTTCGGGTATTTCGAGTAGAGAAGTTTTATACCCATAGAGTTTCGGATCGGATTCTTGTTGATTCGGATCCAAAAATGGGCTTCCTTCCTCGGCTAAACGGCTAAGTGGCTAAAGAAGAAGCGAGAGGGCAAAAATGGAAAAGAAGAAGAAAATAGAATATGGAGGACGCACACGATTGAGTGCAGCAGTCAAAAAACCGCCGCAGTGAATAGTTACCTCCATTGTCATTTGTCAGAAGAGGACTAATAGTCTTGTCTCCATGAGGAGACATCCCTCCCTTGGCCTACTCATTATCCTATCCCACTACGACACGTGTTAATACCACATCCAGGTTGTGTGAACCCCCGGAAATAACGCTTCACCTCACATTTATGCTCTCCACAACACCCCAAAACCCAAAATTTCCTTCTCTCTCTTTAATAAATGAAATTGCACATTCATATATGCCCCAACGACTCTACTGACCCACTTCTTACCAAGCTTCCTGACACCACCTTAACCCAAAGATGATTCAAGAACATTACCTGATTTCATAATAGTTTTGACTGTGTGACAGAAGATACAGTCGGACCAAGCAACCGTGGCTAGTCCCAATTAAAAATGGATTACCAAAATACATACACACAATGTTAGAGAAAGTTTAAAGGTAGACAGTGGATTATGCCACATCAAACAAGTACTTTTAGTCCAAATTCTTGAAATTAATTTGTACCAAACCGCTACTACAAGTCAAGTAAGACAAATACAAAATTAAGAGACCCCTCAAAACGCATTAAACATGAGCTGCTCGTTAATATATAATTACATATTGTATACAAATGCATATGAGCCGTTAGGTTAAATGGTTAATATATATAGTTCAATGGCAAAAAAACGATAGCTAGGAACGATATAATTACATTTTCAGCTATGCATTGACTGTTTGAAAAAAAATAGAGTTGACCAAAGAAGATGACATGCAAATAAATAGACACGTGCAAGTAGCGTGCCGCAGAGAGACATAATACGACCCACCAAGGGGACAACGCAACTAGAGGAAATGACAACCACTATATATGCAAAAGAGTTGAGAAAGATAGAGACGAAGCATAGTCACAGTCTTATATACATGATTTGATTGTGGTGTGTATAGAACCCTATGTCACCTCTTTTTTATTTTCTCTCTCTACTTTATTTCTATTTTTTCACCGAATCAAAAACAAAATCTTAGGAGAGAAAGGTGGGTAGGTCACTAGCGGATTCCACGGGAGTCCATGTGACTTTCAACCTTTACTTTAAACAAAAACCAAATTAAAGGACCTCTAATTCAAGCTTATCATAGCACTATCTTCATATTCTTCTCATTCCAATATTCTTGTCTTCTAGATATCATCTATGAGGTTGCATGCAGCATTACTTATGATATTAATCTGGGGAAAATGGTTCAGATAGAAGAGAAATGATGACTAAAATTCTGACTATATTAACTAAACATTAGAAGAAAGCCCAAGATGGATTGGTTGTATTACTAAAGCAGATTAACATGAAAGAAACCAAAGCATGTGATTAATATGAGAAACTAGTAGATCACATCACATCCCATGTGAATCTAGTCCAACAATGTAAGCTTCTTTTTTATTTATTAGTTTATGATTTCATTCAGGTGAAAGAAAAAGATGGTTAAAGCTCACAAACAATTTATATAAAAAAAAACAACCAGATGAGATCATCCAAAAGGCAAGTTGTACTTTGAACAATTTTAAAAATAATTAATCATAAACATTTGCCCATTATGGCCAACCTGAAGTGATCTATTTTCAACCTTTTTCAGTTGATTCTCTACGCTAACTCCGATTAATTAATAAAAAATAACCTTAAATGTTTATATATCAGCAACTTTTTTCCTCAATAAACAATATTTCCAAAGTACAAGTCGAAGCTGCATTTGAGATCTACCACGATAAGGAAAACACCCTGCAAAGCTGAAAATGTCCTCCAGTTTATGGAGTTTCATTTCTTTACAGCTAATTCTTTCAGGTGGAGTTTATTAATTAAGAATAAAAAAAGGCATTGTCAGTATTTCTAGCTAACATGATCAGTTGATTTGTTATGAACTTATGGGTATAACGTTTTTTGCTATTTTTAGAAGCAACTGTGGTCTCTAAAGAGAAAATATCAGCAAAGTCACAAAGAAATGCTCTTCTCTGAAGCATTTCATTCATGTAAGCATAAACCTAAACCCCATAGAATTGAGCCAGATTTTGTTTTAATGTTTATTACATGTGATTCCAACAAGACACCAACAAGGAAATGCAGATAAAACCAGCCACTTGGCAATGATACTATTTCCGATGATCAACCAAAACCTCCTTACTTTTGTTCTCAGGTCATTGGAACTTGAAATATACCCAAGTTAAGTTCTTTTATAAGAAAGGGTCTCAGACTATCTCTTATGTATTTTTCTACTTTTCACTCTAAAATACAAATAGAATAAGTTTCTTTCCAATATATTCCTCTATAATTTACTATATTTACTATAAAAAGGAATATTCTTAAGTATATTATATTTTTATTTAATTACTAATATCTTTTATTTCTAAAATTTAAATTTGACCCAACCTATTTTATTTTTTGCAAATTTCCATAAATTATTATATTATTTAAATTAAACATTCATTATATTAAGAAAAATACATTACATCATATAAAAATAATAAAACATAGTATAAACATACACAAATTTTACATAACCGATGTGGTTAACAACATGATCAATAAGCTCATCCTACATGTACTTCATTTGGACAATATTTTAACGATTTTGATAGATCTGGAAGCAATTTACCAGAATATTAAATAGCCACGAATATTATATTTATGTTATAATAACATTTTATTAATAAAATTAATTATGTAGATAAATATTCAATATTGTAAATAACGTTAAGGAAAACTAAGACTGGTTTCTCATCGAATTAAAAAAAATAATTAAAGTCATATCGTCATCATCACACCCACAATTTTCTAGTATATTATCCATGTTTGTTAAAATATAATTTGGGTTGTACTTAACTTTGTTTTTATTAAATTAAATGAGTGATATTAGAAGATAAAATAAAAGAATTCAAAATATAAATGACTAAAATATAAATAAAAAAATTTAACTAAGAAATAGAGTTACTCCAAATATAGAGTAATCCTACACATTCTTCTATTTTGGATTGAGATAAAGAATAAGATTAGAGAAAATTTTACTCTATAATAGAATTTAGAGTGAAAAATAGAGCAATGTTGGAGATGCCCTTAGTAAGGATTTAATTTTTACTAGTATTTGACAAAGAATGTCTTTTTGTATTTTCAATTAAAAAACATCTCAGTTTTTTTTTTAATTTACAAATTAGATAGATAAAATTAAACGGTGTATAATAGAAATTTTAATAGTAAAAATCTTCAAACACACATAATGAAAAATCTTTACTACTAGTACTTACACTTGTTAAACGAGAGACGTCAAGCACCATGAAAATCAACTACACTTGCTCACTAATTGTTAAAAAGTTATGACTAGGTTTTTCTGTCAATTGGGTTTATTCACTAGAAAAAAGCAACAAGTTGAAAAAACATTCAGTACGCAACAAGACTCTGAAACGTCAAAATCAGAATCTCTACCGCAAAAGTTTATTGCTTTCAAAGACCATTTTCTTCTTTCTGACAGAGAAAGAAGAGAAAAAGCTAGTAGTATCAAGTAAACCAAAAAAAAAAAAATGTATGATTAGCACAAAGATCAACAAGAAAGAAAAATATCCCAAGAACCACCCTAATCCCATGGCTAAAACATTAAATGAATAGTAAAATAACGGCACAACACCTTCAAACACAACCTTTGTCTCCTGAGTTACACAGTGCCCAAAGAAAAGCATAACACAAAACAAACACATGAAGGAAAGTAAGTAACTATGGAGATCCTAAAAGAAAAGAAAAATAGCTATGGAGATGAAAGATTTAGCTAGGGTTTAATATTTTTCTTCTATTTTGCTTTCTCACTGAAAAACCTAGGGTTCTTCTATCACTAAACTCCGAATCATTTTTCATAAACTGGTCATACGAATCAAACCTATGAAACAAAAAATTATATCCTCCGGGTTAGTGTGTGGTAAATTAGTCTGACAGAGATACAAAGATCGAGGAAAACATTTTACAATTAAAGTAAAAATCACACAAAAGATCAAAAACATCACTCTGATCAGACTAAAACACACAACATCGAACCACTGAATCAGAGAGAGTGTTATTTAAAGACTTACCCGAAAGTCCTCTGGCAGACTCCACACCAGTGCATAGGTTCCGTAGTTGCATCTCGATCTTGTTCAAGAACGTCGTAGCTTCGTCAAACGGCCTTGCCAGATCCGATTTGTATTTCACCAATATATCACAATACGTTTCCTAAAATCACCCAAAAATTACTTTTAAGTAAAAAACAAAAACAAAAAAATTCCGAAAAATTGAGAAAAAATCGAGAGACCATGAATTCATCAAGCTCAGGATCAGCTCCGAAGTAAGACGACGGAACAACGTCTCGCTTATACACATCACTCTCCCGTTGAATCTCCTCCAGTAAACACGCTATCTCCGGCGGTGCTCCGACCTATAAACAGTTATTTTCAATTATGAAATCTTTATCATACTATCATAAAATTATAAAACAATTGATGCCGATTAAATCATTTTCAAGCTTCTCTATCTTATCTTTAGCCGTAAAAATCGAATTTCGCCATGAAAAATCTTTTAGAAACCTAAACTTCGTAAATACAGATTACGCAACTTATACATAGTCTCAAACTCCTCGAGAGCAAAAAAACACAAAAATAAAATATTAAGATGCAAAACGCAAATCGACGCATGAATCTTGAGCTATCAAGTTGCTCTCAAAGATCGGAGTATATATAAAATCACCTTCTGACAATCGATGTAAGCTTGGAGCAAGCGAGGATACGATGGATGACAAGCGATTTTAGCTTTGATGACACTGAGAGAGACGTTTTCATCGTTTCTTCGGATCTCCGGAGCGATCGAAGCCGCCTCTGATGATAAAGCGGAGGCGGCTGCTGAGAGTAACTCATCGGATCCGAAAACATCAGAGACACGATTTTCACCGGCGGAAGAGCATAGTAAGGCTTGATAATCGGAAGGAAACATCAGACTCTCCGGTGACATCATCATCACCGCCTTATCTGAATAATCTCCGGCCGAATGGAAATTGTACATTCCATCCATTAGTAAGATCGCCGGCGAGACCTCCGTCTCCGCTACCTTCAATCTTCTTCTGCAAAATGATACACAAATCGATAAAGGAGGAGAATATGAAACTGCCTGTTTAACAAGCTTTTCGGTTCTACAAGTTTTTAGTGTAGAGAGAGACGCTCAAGAAGTGGAGGCAGAGATCATATTTTTATTTTCTTTTTGGCTAACAAAAACAGAAATGGTAAAAGCAAATGGAGAAAAAAAACAAGAAAGGAAAAAAAAAAAAAGTATAATTACGAAAAAGGACATATGCTATAAGGCTCGATCGAGCTTGAGGCTTCAGAGTTCGAAATAAAGCCCTTGTCAACTATTTCTACCAAAGGTCCAGAAAAATAAGTGAAAAATAAGTGGACGATCATCGTAATTTTCTAAGTGATTTCACCATCTTTTTAATCATTCACAATATTTATTTGCATGAATATTTTTGTTATACTTATATATGATGTATTATAAGATTTGTTACAAAGACATGAGCATCTAGTGGTTTGTTTTACTATCATTATCGTCTCATAATCAGTGTTAAAATCTGGTCATGTGCATAAGAAAGCCTAATTAAACATAATTGTTTATAAAAAAAATTAAACATTTTCGCTATTAGAGTCATATTCGAATGCATCACTTAGTACTAAAAACAATCTTGTTAATTAGCTTTTACTTAATTATCTTTGTTGAAGCATAAATCACTTATATATGAAGGCTAAAGTATCTTCATAATATATAGTTATATATATATATATATATATATTAATATTATATGCTTGATTTTTGAGAAGATCAATTATATATTTAAAAGATTCAATCATTTACTTTTTGCGCTATTTGTCATAATCATTTTCCAAAAGTATTACTTGTTTAGATGAAAACATCATGATCGGGACTACTGTTGTTTCATTATTTTTCTAATTAGTTTTAAATTAAATTTTTGTTGTTGAGAAAAACCTTATGTAAATTTATACACTTTTTATAATCAATGGAATGATATCATGTTTCTTTTTAAATATCATGTTATATTCATCTCACTGAAGCCACGTAGAAAACGGAAAAATAAATGTGGGAAATTAGGAGATAGATAGAAAGTTCAAGATCTCCGAGTTGTATGAACAAAAGAAAAAAAATCAAATAATCGCCTACTTTATCAACCTAGTTATGAAAATATATAAATATTTATGAATGCTACACGTAGACTAGTGAATTATCATCGTATCAAAATAATGTTCCATGGCTAGTAAACTTCTATATTATGTTTTCTCATCCGGAAATCGTTCCAAAGAACGGTAGATACCTAATAATTCATATAATTTGTAAACTTTTCACTGTAAATTTGTTGCTAGATACAGAACAATGATCAGTACATAATTACTAACAAAATGGTTTATCAACACATGCATAGTGGGTAACGTATATATTGCGACACCCTAAATAATTATGTAAATGATGCTTAGTTGTAACCAAATGTGAGAAGCATATCGATATGAATATTGATGATTTAGCTAGAGACATAGAGTAGATTATGGAGATTGCACCACCTGGTCCACCTCTGATGTTGGACATTTTGATTGTACGGAACAAAACGGGTTCGAAAAGCGAAGGTCCGTTCCTAGATAAGAACATGGAAAACTGTTCTTCTTTTGTTGTAATTAACATTAAATTAGTATATCTAGTATCTACTAGTAGTATTTACTTTAGAATAGTTAATTTTTGAGTAAAGCAAGATTGTGGATAAAACCAAGAATAAGATAAACTAGGGCCTAGGCGTAGAGCAGAATTAAATCTTTAGGAGTATATCTTTAGATTCATTAATACCTTACATGTATTTTCCCCTGTCCTTTTCTTGGTAATTATATGTTATGGTTATACTGAATGTAACTAATGATTTCCACTAAAATTGATGATTTTTTTTTGTTAAAGAAAACATTATAAAGGAAAATGATGTTGATAGATAGTGAAAATAAACCAAGTAATTATAACAAAAATAGACATAAGAAATTTGGTATATTGCGGTCCAAGAAAAAAATACTACAGTATATTTCATGATTTTACTATTACATTTAAGTTTGATTTTTTTGAGAAATTGTACTCTATACCAACATCTATTTGAAAAATTAAACATATAGTAATGATTTTTCATTAATTAGCTATCTCTCATCTCATAAAATTTTGAACCAAAATATCTCTATTATAATTTTAACAGTTAAATATAAACATCAAATATTCGGAGAAGTTAACTCTAGTTTATACGGTTAGTTATATTGTTAGCATAATTTTATTAACGGTTAAGTATTGTTGTTAGTAAACTGTTTCTCAGATTAATATTTTTTCATTATTAAAATTTAGTTTAGTATTATAATAATTTATATAGTGCTATGTAAATAAATAGCATATTAATTATTTTGTTAGCATAATATAATTTAAAAATAACAAAATATATAATTATATTTACTTGGAATATTCAATTTTTCTATATACTAATCACTTACTTACATGATAAAAACACATTATAACATGTTCTAATTTCCCTATCGATATATAATAATATATAGCAACGTAAATAAATAATTTCATTTTGTTACCATGGTACTTAAATAACAAAACATAAAATTATATTTACTTTGAATATTTATATTTTGTATAGAGCACTAGAATATTTACATGGTAAAACATAATTAACATATTCTAATTTTATTATCAATATATAATAATATATAATAAAGTTAACAAATAAATAACGTGATAATCATTTTGTTAGAATTTGAATATATGTCACGTTAACAAAATATTTAACTGTTTTAATCTAGAGTTGATCTACTCAAATATTTGATTGCTAAATAATTAATTAATAGTTAAAATTATGATAGAAGCATTTTAATTAGAAAATTATGAGAAAAAGATATCTAGTTAGTAAAAAACCACTACCATAAATTTAATTTTTAAATAATCTATGTATTTGGAGCTCAATAACCTTTTTAAAAAAATTTTATTAAGTTTGAAATTGGCCGCAATATAAAGTGAGTATCAAGAAAAAAACGAGCACTTTAACAGAAAGAGAAACAAAAAAAAACAACGAGAAGCATCTATAATATGTCGAACGGAACCATTTTTTAAGTTTTGTCGACAGCTTTTTAAGCCTCGTGTAATTTTTAATTAGTAAGGTGGCATGTTCTATCATTACTACTTTTAACATAAACTTTGATTCTGTTTTTTTTTTTTTCCTCTCTTTAAAAGACTAGGCAAAGTCATTTTCATTTTAAAGGTAGTTAGTGACTATTGGTTGCTTTAAATCATCTAACGTATCGTACATAATAATAGGGGAAATTGGGTTAAAGAGAAAGAAGGTTTGAAAATTTGGGAAAAAATAAGTCAGAGCATTGTGTGCAAAAATTAATAATTTCATCGATGTTTTGCCTTTCGGAGTCCATAATTTCACACGTACAATAAACAAAAAAAACACGTCATTTTACACATGTGACTATTAGCTACATGTTTAAACAATATTTTTAATATATTATAATTTATTCTGTGTATTATTTTCATAAATATGATTATATGTTAAAATGTGACAAACTGACACCGACAAATATATGTTGCATTTAAATGATGTGTGAATGATGAATATTTTAGGCGAGGAGGAATTTTTGTTAAATACTGACGAAAATACTAGTTGTCGCAAAGCTCCCTTTTTTTTTATTTGGTTTTAACTTCTTGTTTTCGTAATTATTTTAATATTTTTTCTCATATAACGCAATTTCTGAATTATCAATAAAAAAGAAAATAATATTTTTGAATTTTCATGTGATTCATGTAATATAATATGATATCCAAATCGTTAAGAAAAAGAGAAAATAACTCAATATTTAACAAAAAGTTTCGGAGCATACATTTTAACGTTCTTTTTGCCAAAAGAAAAAAAAAGAAAAGTTAACGTTCCTTATAAATCTTATAGATTCACAAAATGATGTTGACAAAAAAAAACAGATTCACAAAATGAGTGAGTGTAGATCGTGATTTAGTAAAAATGTATGATTCGATATCAACCAAAATGTTCCACATATGAGGTGAAGAAAAAAAAAGAGAGTTGTTTCCATGCGATGCGCCACTTGGCTGCTGCATGCTGAGTAGCTCTCGGAACTACATGCAAAATTTTCATAATAAGAGGTATCATTGGTTGTTCACCTAGCTAGGTTTCTTTTATCTACATATTTAGGCTTTGTGATTTTATTGATTCGTCTCATTTTTCTGTACCTATCTCCCTACCTATCCGTATAATTGCAATAATCTATCACCAAATAATGCAATATGACATCAATGTTTAGCCTTATTATAAAATTCGGCTATGCCTACGGCTACGCCTACGGCCTACATGAGCTAAAGGGCAGAAGTAGAACTTATGGAGACATTTCGGTTTGCGGTCCATTCTAATTTTGACCTACATTATTGAGGATTTTTTTTTTTTTTT
>VBRH01000239.1:39259-58484 GCA_014578085.1 Cardamine resedifolia | reverse complement strand
TCTTTTTTTTTTTTAAATTTATTAATGTCACATAAATTATATATACCAATATAGATCGTATTCTTCAAATGATTTTACAAAAGAGTTTACCTAGCAAAACACAATTATATGTAATGTACTCCACTAAAATGTATTTGTTCAAGTAAAGTCAATGGACAATGGACAATGGACAATGGACCATGGTACTAGCTTAATGTCTCACTCTAAGTTCACAGTAAAGGCAAGCAATAAAAAATGGTTACACAATCAAAGTTCAAATCATACAAGAAAAAGTTGCTGGAAAAGGCAATTAACTCAAGATTATGAATCCTCTGGTTTGTTCTTCAGTTTAAACTCCAAGATTCATTCATTCACCTAAGGGACTCGAGCTTAAGTCAAAATAAGTAGAAATCTTATATACATAATATATATATCTTATCCAAACGGGGGTTATCTTATCTATCTACAAACTAAAATAATAAATGCACAATTTTAAGGATTATTTTTCTTATCAATGAATGGCTAGAATTATTGAACAGGACAATGACCTTACTCCAGAGTGAAGCCAAATCTCTTTCTCGACGTGTCTCATTTTGACACCATTGCTCAGTAGAGTTCCAAATCATGGTAATCGGCGATATTAGCAACTGTTATCACTTATAATGTTTGATTATTATGTAATAATGTATACAAGAACTTGCGTCTCTTATCTTTCAGCTTCATATGGATGTAGTGTATAGAAGAACCTGTGTAGTTAGTTTTTCTTTCATATCCTAAGAAATAAATGAATTAAAATATCAAGCATGGACCATTTGCAAACATCCCCAAAAACCATATCTCAACTGTTCGCACTCTTCTTATTTGTGACTCCAAATATATTCTATTTTAATGTAGAAGATAAGATATCAAAACCAATGAGCATAAACCACAAATTATTGAGAGACCGATATATAACATATATGCAGAAAGAAAAAAAAATAATAGGAAAAGAAGATTTAATTAAACCAACAGCTGCTACTCGTAACCTACTATATACTATACATCATAAGGCTTGAGAATGAGATATATCATCATCAATTCAACATAAACACTACTCTTAATTTGAGAAAACACAAGAAAATTGACATTTGATTGGACAAATCAGCAGACTATTGCTAATGACGAAGTTGATGGATGATCCAATCGGTTTCTTTTAATGGAAATTTATCAACATTTAATTGGAAGAATGAGGAATTAATCTGTATAAGCACTTCCTTTGATCATTTGGGATTTTTAGTATGTTTACGAGTTACAACATTTACACAAACACAAAGATGAAATTACAGTAACCCTTTTGGCCCTATTTTAGGCCTTCTCTCAGCTTCCTAACTATCTTGTCAACGGGCAAAGATCCCACTGGACCAACCGGATCTAGCGACTCGTCATCAGAACACTCATCGTCAAAGTCATCGTCTATGTCACTATAATACTCTTCGTACTGGTCCTTGTCATTCACGTAATCCTCTGCTGAACCATCACTGCTCGACAAGACCAATGCTGTGTAAGTGTGTTCTGCAGCCTGTGAAGTGCCTTCCAACTCTTCCACCTTCTTCAATAAATCGTCCGGACCAAGGTCAAGCTCTTCAAGAATGATCGCCTTGGAAGATTCCAAGGCTCGTTTCCAGAGCGAGATCATTTTGGGGCTTGAGATCATTGTATTTGGATCAGAAACAGTTCTTTCTTCACTGGGATTGTCTGAAAAGAATAAGAACAGATCAAAAGTACATGAGAAGCATTTTTTGGTATTAGCTTTGTACAATGGTTGTTGTTTTCTTCAGATAGTACGATGTTTTCAAACTGGAAACATATTCTTACTTCCAATTTCAGTGTACTCAAGAGTTAGTAATACCTGAGGGATCATGTTCCTTTGCTATGTTGGTCTCAGAAAGGTTTAAGATTAAAGGATTGTCCAGAAACCGCGACTTCCAATCTCGTCCTCTCCACATGAGTATTTGCTCATCATCGAAAGACAGAAGCACGCAAGGAACTAACTCCTGCCAAAAGATAAGAAATGAAGAGAAAGTTTTTCAGATATATAGAGAAATATCTTGGATGATGAAACCTTGGCAACTGAATATGAAAACCAAACTGTTGAGAAAGAGAACATGAACCCAAGTCGAATGTTGAAAACTACTGCGGTACGAACTTTTTATAAGAAACCAGAGAGAAATCAATCAGCATGGAAAATGGAGAGTATAAGAGGAAACCAGAGACAAGCAACATTCGAAGGAGATGAAACTCTATAACTCCTAAGCTAAGTGAAAAGGAAAATTCAAATTGTTTCGACGTTTGAGACAGACCAAAAGTGATTCCAATGAAGATGCAGAGCTGTGCAAAGTATAGATGCAAATAAAAGAAGAACCTGAAGGATTTATAGACCTTAAGCTTAGCGCCTATTTTCTTATAATCACTTGGTTCAAGCCCTGGGCAATCGACTTTCACCAAGGGACTCAGTTCGAAGGCATCCTTAACATCTTTGACCAACGACACATAAACTCCATTTTTAGCTGCAATGAACAAAACAAAGACAATAACAGTAAATATATAGCCAAGTGTCTCACCTCTTCTTGCACACTAAGTGCCAGTTTACTTTAGCGAATGCCAGAACCAAAGCTTTAAAGATAAGATATACTCACACAACTTGCATATAGGCCTAAGAGACTTTCCCTTCACCCTGAACTCATGAGCTTCATCTTTAGTCAATCCTTCAGGAACTTCTTGAATTAGCTTTGGATAAACAGGAGCTGCTGGTTTCCACAGCATCAATGGGTACTGCGGACGTGTGCGGTAGTTGTAATTTCTTCCCCTGAAAAGATACACCACACCTCCGACTCTATGAATGATCTCTCCTCCTGTCTTTTCCTAGATACATATAAAGAAGACATCTTTTGTTACTCTCTCAAGTCACAAAACATTTTAAAAGATGAAAAATTTACAGAATCTAAACAGATAACCTCAAGAACACGACACACATTATCCATATCCACAGTAGGAACTCCTTTGCATCGAACTTTACAAACACGTCGTCTCTTCCAATGAGAATGTATCAATTCCAACATATTATGTGTAAATCCATCTCTTCCTATACATAAACACATATAATAATCAATCCAACAAGTAGAAAATTGGAATTTAAAACTCTTAATTCAAACAAAACTTACCCAAATTAACCTGGCGATTATCATGCATATGAGGCTTAATCAACATCCCTTTCTCCCATTTCTTCAATGGCTCTCCTAAGATCTCATCTCTATTCATTCCTTCCTTTGGATACCTCCCAAACGGTAACGGCCCAGGCATTTCAACATACTTAACCCCAGATTTTCCAGCTGGTGGTGGATTGAAAGAATCGAATAACGGAATCTTCTTCTTCGATTTCTTCAACGGTGCTTTCCCTGTCCACGGTCGCGGCATCGTCGGAGGCGCGAATGGCATAAACGCCGGTTCTCGGATTCCTACCGGCTTAGCCTTGGGAGTTTCAGAGTAGCTGAATTGGAACTCGAATGGCGCGCCGGGAAGCTGGTAGGAGACGCCGGAATCGCCGATTAAGATGGTGCGTTCTCCATCTGAAGAGATAACTCCTTCCTTTACCGGTTTGTAGTATCTGGTCCGGTGATGCGGAAGCTTTAGAGCTGGATTTGACTGTGGTTTTGGCTGTGTATCATTTTGGTTAGTTCTCGGATTACGATTTCTATGGGATGGTGAGTACTTGGGAATCGGAATCGGCGGAGCTGGCCGGAAAGTTCCTGACGATGAATCCGCCACTGGAGGCGTTGAAGGCAGTGAAGAGAAGAGATTAATATCTCGTAGTGATGCTACAATCGCCATTGATAACGAAAATCTACTTCAAGTTGGAAGATATTTCTCACTACTCTGAGACGATGAGAGTTTCAAATTTCTCAAGCTTTATCCTTAAAAACGACAACGTTTGATTACACCGGGCTTATTTTGACTTTAAGGCCCATTAGGTTGAGTTTTACAAAATCCATGAGTGCTTTAGAAACGACATCGTTTTAAATATCACGGGCTTTAAATATTAATTTGGGCTTAAAGCCCATTAGGTTAAGAATTGCACAAACCCTAATTTCCAAAGTATAAAATCTCTTAGCTAAGCTCACTTGCGTCTTTCTCCGAGCTAAGTGAGAAGAAGAAATAAGAAAATGCAGATCTTCGTGAAAACCCTAACGGGGAAGACAATAACCCTAGAGGTTGAATCATCGGACACAATCGACAATGTGAAAGCCAAGATCCAAGACAAGGAAGGAATCCCACCGGATCAGCAGCGTCTGATCTTCGCCGGAAAGCAATTGGAAGACGGAAGGACACTCGCTGATTACAACATCCAGAAGGAATCAACGCTTCACTTGGTGCTCCGTCTGAGAGGAGGTGCGAAGAAGAGGAAGAAGAAGACGTACACGAAGCCGAAGAAGATCAAACACAAGCATAAGAAAGTGAAGCTGGCGGTTTTGCAGTTTTACAAGGTTGATGGAACCGGTAAGGTTCAGAGGTTGAGGAAGGAGTGTCCATCGGTTAGTTGTGGACCGGGTACGTTCATGGCGAGTCATTTCGATAGGCATTACTGTGGGAAATGTGGAACCACTTATGTTTTCAAGAAGCCTGATGAAGAGTGATGAATGATTATTAGGTTATGTGTTTTTTTTTTATAATGCATCTTTTTGGATTATCGGTGGTTATGTTTTTTTGGGAAGTTTTTGGATTTTTGAGATGGTTTATGTTTTATTATGAAGCTTAATTTTCGACTTTATTAAATCGTTGCGTTGTGAAATAATATTTATTTCTGCGATTTCTGATAGGGTGATTAGAAGTTATTTTCGATTTGGAAATTAATTGAGGATGTGGAATTAGGATGTTGAGCTGAAATAGTCTTTTACTTGATCATTTTGTTTTGCCTCGTAGCTTTAGTTTTTAGCTAGTGGATTGAGTTTTGCGATGCTAAAATTTACCCATTAAGTTGAATGTTCTCAGTTGATTCCGATAATTTTCTTACATCAATGGCTTAATGTTTGTTGTTGTCGGCTCTGATAATTTAACTGCGAAGATGGGATATAGATTAGCTCTGTTGTTGATAACTTCTGTGTTAGACCTTAATATGTGTTGTCTTTATATCTTAGCTTTACTCTTTTATTTTAACTATAGGATTTGACCAATCCATCGAAATTGTGTTTGGTCAAAGCTGTGAAGAAAATTGCATCTTTATCTTTCTTGCACTTGATATAAAATTAGGATTCGTAAAAGATTATATGAGAAGTAATATGTAGAGAAGATTGTTAAACCAAAAAAGCCTATAACATTCTTTTAATGTGAACATGGTTTATGAAATCATAACCTAACCGAGTACTCACGCTCTCAAAGTGTTCACTACTCATTGTAAAGCCTGTTAAAAACTATCGTAATTTGTTGACTTTGTGTTTGGATTTATGAGTTTAGGCTAATCAAAATGGGTCGAAACTTGTCTAGTCTCCGGTTTGGGCTGATTCTGCCCACTCGAGAAAATACAAATTGGTAAAAAAAATTGAGTAGATATTATGTTAAGTCTTTTTCTTGTGGTGGAACATAACATAGAAGATGAGAGTAATTGAGACAGAGAGAGACAGTAGAAATAACATGAGGAGAGATCGAGAGAGACAGAGCACTGAAACTTGAAGGGAGACCGAGTGAGAGAGAGAGAGAGAGAGAGAGCACAGTTTGGGTTAAAATTGTCAAGAAACAGTTAACAAATTGTGAGAGAAGAAAGACAAAATCCTAAGATTCCGAGTTACTAAAAGTGACGAGTCTCCTAGAAAGACCCGCACTAGCCTCAACTCATTGCACTTTCACTTTCACTCTCACTTCAACCTAAACTCCAAAGACTGTTGGAGTTTGTGAGAGATTCATTAAATCCCATTTAAAGAGACAACTACACATGAGACAAAGAGGCATTTCTTTCTCAACCTCACTTGTTTTTTTCTTTCTAACTTGCAAACCAAACCACACTACACATCATTTACTAACCATCTCTCTTCCATCTACTGTCTATCTGCTCTTGTACAACGTGGCTTTCCATTTTCACATGCTCATTGTAACATAACTCTTTACCATTGATTATATATTTATATCTTTTGTTATTCTATATTTTCATTTTCTATTGTTCAATCTAGTTTGATCTTACAATAACCCATCTTGTCTTGCACGCTTATATTCTTTTTCAACAAACAAGTTGATCTTGCACGCTTATATATATATATATATATATACCGTTTATATGTCATGGATTTGTAAAAGATAACGTCGTTCATAATTAAGGTCTGTCTTAAATTATTTTGACAACAAAATCACTCCTCTAATGGCAAACTCTCAAAACGTTTATGTATCATTTTCATATATCTTGTGTGTGATGAGAGTGTGACATAAGAAGTATAGCTACAAAAATATTAAATAATGCTTTTATATAACGGGAACTGGATCTTAATTAAAGAAAAGTCAATATGATTGTCACTAGAAACTCCATCATCAACAATAGACTATAGTATATACATATTTTTATCTTCTTTAGAGACGAAAATTAGGAATTAATATGTGACTAATAGAAAGGGTGAGCATTATTTACTGCTCACTGCTCATCGAGACGATGAAGATTCCAATTATTAGAAGTGAGATAGAGACTCGGATATATATAAGAGGGACTGAGTAGTGCATGTTAGCATATAACTAAAGCATTATTTCACATGAAAGATATGATATATATTGCATTAATGATTAACAATACCTATCTCTCTATCTATAAATACACACACCCACACACATATATTTCCTATCATTCATCGTACACACACACACACACTCTCTCTCTCTCTCTCTCTCTCTCTATGACAAGAATGCCCAACATGACAACACTCAACCATCTGTTTGATCTGCCGGGGCAGATTTGCCATGTCCAGTGTGGTTTTTGCACCACTATTTTGCTTGTACAGCTTAACTTCTTCTCTTCCTTCTCTCACGATCTCTTTCTCTTTTTATGCTTAAGATCATTTGATGAATATATGTGTGTCGCAGGTGAGTGTGCCGTTCACGACCCTGTCAATGGTGGTGACTGTGAGATGTGGGCACTGCACAAGCCTCCTCTCTGTCAATTTGATGAAGGCTTCCTTCATTCCTCTCCATCTCCTTGCTTCTCTGTCCCATCTCGATGAGGTTAATCCCCCACAAACTTAAATCTATACTTAGAGAAACTAACACATGCATCTATATGATCAATGTACAAATGTGCACAGGCGAGGAAAGAGGAGGTTGCAGCTACAGATGGTGTGGAAGAAGAAGGATGGAAGGTGAATCAGGAGAAGGACAGTCCAACGACTTTGGTTTCATCTTCAGACAATGAAGATGAAGATGTGTCTCGTGTCTACCAAGTTGTCAATAAACGTACGTTTGGATATACCTTAACCTCTTCTCCTCCTTTCTCTCCATCTCTCTCTTTAACTTACAACTTTAGTTTTGCGATTTCTCGGCTTATATCAGTCTAATTTATGTTTGTACAGCCCCTGAGAAACGACAAAGAGCTCCTTCAGCTTACAATTGCTTCATCAAGTAAGAAATCAATCCAACACACTACTTTATAGATATATACATATATATATATATAGTTACATATAGTTTACATGTATGTTATGTATATTCTTACAAATTAATTTTAGCTAGCTTAGATTTTGAGTTTGTAAAATGGTTTCCTTTTTGGGGGTTGGATTGGATCAGGGAAGAGATCAGGAGGTTAAAGGCTCAGAATCCAAGCATGGCTCACAAGGAAGCTTTTAGCTTAGCTGCAAAAAATGTATATAAAGCTTAATTTATCTTAGTTTAAACGAAAAACCCTAATTAGTTTTCATCTCTTATAGTCAGCTTAATATATTGAGAGATCTAGCTAGCTGATGATAACATTTTGTGATTTCAATTTGATTGATTTGGGTTGGTGAAGTGGGCCCATTTCCCTCCAGTGCACAACAAGAGAGCTGCTTCAGGTCAATGTTTTTGCGAGGAAGGTAACAATGAAGTACTACCATGTAATAATGCTCTCGAGGTAATTTCTAATAATTATGTTTTTTTTAATATATATTTCAGTTATATCTTGCTTCAAAATCAATGATCATATAGTACTTGACTAATAAACTCAACCAAAAAGTGTCATAAGCATTAACTAGATCCAAATAGCATCACTCCCAGTAAAAAATTCAGAACCCTAGCTAGAAAGAGTAATTAGAAAGAGGGGTAGTGAGAATCATTGATCCTCAACTACTACAATGTGTGAAATTTAAGACCTAAACCTTTTTATAGTATTGAAGCTCACACTGCATACAGTTTACTTTTATAGAAACCCATTCAACTAATTAAAGCATTCAAGCTGAATATGTATATTTTTCAATTAATATTGTATTGAAATGTTTGGGATGCAGGACCATGAAGAAAGCAATAATGGGTTCCGAGAGAGAAAGGCTCAAAGGCATTCCATTTGGGGGAAATCTCCATTTGAGTAACAACAAGTTGGCATTTGAATTTTAACAAAAAGAAAA
Organism: Cardamine resedifolia; assembly: GCA_014578085.1. NCBI lineage: Eukaryota > Viridiplantae > Streptophyta > Magnoliopsida > Brassicales > Brassicaceae > Cardamine > Cardamine resedifolia. The sequence goes on along the minus strand of VBRH01000239.1, from coordinate 49,905 downwards.
TGGCATATGAAATGTGATGGTGACTATTTTCTTCTAGGGTTTCATTTTGCTGTTTTAGGGTTTGAGAGAGAGATATTGAGAAGAAGAATATGAAAAATACGTAGGATTTGGGTGTTCGAGGGGAGTCTTGGGAATGAGCGATTTTATTCAGTAATTTTCGTACTTCTCAACTTTGAACTTATAGTTTGAAGAGACATGCATTGACTCTATACCAAATTCTAGTTTTGCATTCATGACTACTTTATGTCATGAATGTTTTTAACATTCCATGAAACTCTTTAGTACTAAGAATCTTTGTTAAGCAATCATAATAAAGATACTTCTCTTGACTTCGCTGAATGATTTTGTATGATGGAAAAAAACAAAAGTCATCGTAATTTATAAGTTTAATGTTTTTGATATTTTCATTTGATTGATCTTAGTTGACATGGAGTACAAAATATGTATTAAAACATCAATATTCATGAAACAAAAAGTTTAAGAAATCAATTTGCTTGAGAAAATAATTGGAATTACTCAGACTCGATCTACCTTGCATACGAAAAATCTTATTAGAGTTGGATCGATCGAAATCCTTTAAACATGTCATTTTGCAATTAACTGCGAGTGATCTCCATGAATCTAAAAAATAATGTGCTTAAGTTAAACATTCTCGTCCATGTACTGTTCCGGCGCGGAAATAATAAACTAAAAAAAGGGAAAGGTTTGGATATTTAGATACTGATATAAGTTATTCTTATGATGCATGTTCAAAATTTTTTACTCCAATAATATTTAGTTTAAGGTTTTTGCACATTTATTAAAAAAACATTAAAATTATTTTATTTATACTTCATTAATATATTAAACATTTTTTTTATTAGTCACTATACTAAAATAATAAAAGTAATATTAGAAATTATATCAAAAAACTATATTGGAAATACAAAACAACACTTAAAATGAAACAAATTTAAAAATATAAACCTATGCTTAATATGAAACTGAAGGAGTATATGTTTACTATCCGATAGTAAAATATTTTTTATCCATCTTAAAGACTTAAACACTATCTACGACGTGTTTTAAAATTTTCACTAACTAAAAAGTCGCGTATAAACAAGGGGGTTTTCCGATAACACTTTTTAAGATAATATATATTTATTTCGTTTTAAAATATATGATGTTTTAGCTAAACTAGCATAAATTAAGAAATTGTTTTTAGTTTTAAAAATTACCCCATTCGTTTTTAAAATATAAGATGTTTTAAAAGTTTTTTTTTCTTGTTTCAAAATATAAGATGTTTTCATTTTTTTTTTGCAACTTTTAACTTTATTAAATTTTGTGTGACTAATAGTATTTTACAGTTTCTTTCATAATTAGATAAACTAATTTTATTTTATAGATTAAATAATACTCTATCCGTTTTAATATATAAGATGTTTTGAAACTTTTTGTTTGTTTCACAATATAAAATGTTTTCACATCTCCATATAAAAAAAATTAATTTATCTAAAAATTTAAAAAGTAATCAAATGCTCATTTATCTCTCTTTGCCTTTCCACAACTTACGATAAAGTTAAAAAATTGGCTTCAATGATTTAGTCACTTTTAATTGGTTTTTGTTAAATTATATTAAAAAAATCAGATATTTTGGCTAAAAATAAATATTTTCTTAATCTTTGTGTTAACCTCCAAGACATCATATATATTGAAACGGAGGGAGTATTTTTTAAAAGTAAAAACAACTTCTTAATATACGGGATTTCAGCTAAAATATCTTTTTTTTTTTGGTAGGAAAAATATCTTATATTTTGAAACGAAGGGAGTAATTTTTAAAACTAAAAGCAATTTCTTAAAATTACTATTGGTCACACCAAACTGTAAATTGTTTATTATGTAAAAGCATTAAAAATAATTGAGCTAATTATAAAAAAACTATAAATTACTATTAGTCACACAAAATTCAATAAACAAGAAAAAACCTCAAAACATCTTATATATTACAGTTATTATTATAATTTTTTTAAAATGTTGAGATAAAGATATTTTATAGTTTATATATTAAAATTCACTCTTAGATAAATCTCTAAAAATTAACTAGAAAAATAAAATAACATAAATTTTATTAATAAATTTATTAAAAAATGTTTTTATATTCAAAAAATATTATCAATTTTATTTTATTTAAATTGATTTTTTCTAAAACTTATTATTCAGCATTTTCGGGTTTTAGTAAAACAATACCAGTTTTGAAAAATAGAGGAAATAAAGAAAAATATTATTTTATTCAAATAAAACAAATTAATATATAAATTTATTAATATATAAATCAAAGAATTTTTTTAAGAAATTTTCTTAGATTTTTTTTCAAATAAAATATATATTTTTCAAATAAGATATTTATTTTTAGGTAAAATAAATTATGTCTTTATCTTAAAAAACTTTATCGATATATTTTTTTAAAAATTGATTTTTTCTAAAAACTACTATTAAACATTTAAAGGTTATTTTAGTAAAATAATATCAGATTTTTAAATAAAAAAATAGAGAAAATAAAGGGAAGGTATTTTTCAAATTACAAAACTTAAATAGGGTATTTTTCCAAAAAATTTCTATAAAAAGCGTTACTTTAACAAAAATCTAGTACTTCTAGTTTTGCACGTTTTCCCCAATCAAACAAGAAGGGCAATATCGTAAAATGCGGGGATACATCGGTGGGTCCGTTGGCACCGCGACACAACACATTAGTATTTTTTTTTTTCGACGACACAACAACTATTAATGTGCCGGAATCAGAACTTCCTAAATCCCATTTTTTTTTAATTATCTTGTCCCAATAAAAACACACCACGTCATAATCCTTCCGTGTCATCGATTGGATAACGGTGTCGGAGACGTTTCATTTTCCCGGTACAGTGGCATTTTCGTAAATTAACACGTAAACGGTGGGTGTTCCATTGAGGTGTGCTTGCTTATAATAAGTCCACCGCGAAAAGTCGATGTCTCTTATAATTCGCCAGAACAAGAAACCAAAACCCAATTTTGTTACCTCTTTCCTCAATCCATAAGTCAAAACCAACCCCTCTAAGCTCAATTTTTGGGTTTTTGATTTATCTTCAATCTTTCGAGAATTTCAGGTAAAAAAGATCCGATCTTTAATCATGAAATCAAGAACTGGGTCAACTCTTTTTTCCATTTGTATTCACGATCAATTGAGAATTTGATGAAACTTGATTTGGTTGCTTATCGTAATCTTTGATTGGTATTATATTTGTGTGTTTGAGAATTCAATTTAATTTCATTATGAAGGTGGAGATGGGTTCTGAAGGGCCAAAAGCAATAACGATTCATGTGACTGGTTTCAAGAAATTTCTTGGGGTTTCTGAGAATCCAACTGAGAAGATAGCTAATAATCTGAAATCATATGTGGAGAAACGAGGTTTGCCTTCTGGATTGAGTCTTGGTAGCTGCACTGTTCTTGACACTGCAGGGGAAGGAGCAAAATCTCATCTTTACGAGGTTTTGGAGTCTAGTGTTGTCTCTGCAGATAAGAACAGCAATGGAACTGTTGTTTGGGTGAGACTTTTACTTATTTTCATTTGTTTTCTTTCTTTGCTAATCTTTTTTCTACTCTAATGTCCCTGTCTAGTTTACTTACTCCACTTTAAGACTGATCCTTGTGGTCACCAATTTCGTATTCTGTAGATTTGAAAACAAATTTCAGATTTAGACTGTGATGAAGTGTGATATTGCTGTGTTTACTCTTCCATGTTAAGTTAAGCATTGACTCTGTTGATGGTTTTTGATTGTTTGTTACATTTGGTTAAACACGCCATTGTATCTAAACTCTTTTTATTTTTATTTTTTTCTGCTTCTTGGTAGATTGATGTGTGTAGGAGCTCAAGATTGTTGAGGTCTTAAAAAAAGTTTAGATTTTCGAAAAACTTATAACATCGAAATTAAAAAAAAAAAACATGTTTTCTTCTTGTGTTCTCTATGGTTGAAAGATCTTTAATCACACATTTTCTCTTGATTCTGGTGCTTCTTTAGCTTCATCTTGGGGTGAACAGCGGAGCGACAAAATTTGCGATTGAAAGGCAGGCTGTGAACGAAGCTCATTTCCGTTGTCCTGATGAATTCGGATGGCAACCACAGGTAAAGAACAATACCAATTATGAATTCACTTCAAAAATATCCGCTTTCCATTATTACAAAAACATATACAATCTGAGGAAGACACTAATCACGCCTCTCTTTAACCGTTTCTTTACACAGCGGCTTCCTATAGTTGTTGAAGATGGAGCCATTTCAAAGGCAAAAGAGGTAATATACATTTACATGCCTCATTGCAAAACTCACGGTTTTTTCCTTTCTTTCTTGCAAAACATTCTAATTTTGGATTTGAATGGTTTGTTTTTGGTTTCCTGAAGACTTCATGCTCCACGGAGTCAATCTTCCAGTTATTGAAGAAGAAAGGCTTCGACATTGTTCAATCAGACGACGCTGGACGTTTTGTATGCAACTACGTATACTATCACTCTCTCAGGTTCGCAGAGCAAAAGGGACACAAATCTCTGTTCGTTCACGTTCCTCTCTTCTCCAAAATCGATGAAGATACTCAGATGCAATTCGTGGCCTCTCTCTTGGAGGCAATTGCAGCTACTTGCTAGCGTTTATTATCTCCACTAAAGCCATATATTATTGTAAGTATTTTATGTATATCCATTTGTCTTTTCTACGAAGCTTTTGTGTTCTTTTGTTGGAAGGTTTGGGGATAAGGAAAGATGATTGCTTTTGGCTCTCAAAGAGCTTTTTGTGATCGTCTCTGTAATAAAGATTCTCTTATCCTGAATGTGAAAAGGTCGGATTTTATATGAATTTCTATGGATGTTTCTTGCCTATTTTACCCTCGCAATTAGGCGAATCGGTACACTTCGGTTCGGAAATTTTCTTATTTCGGTTCGAACAAAAATTTTCTCTGAATTAGACTGAAATTACAGTTCGGTTCAAAGTAAAAAATTGGTGTAAGAATGGAACCTAAAACCGAATTTGGTTTATAATTTGAAAGTTATATTTTTTTCCAATATTTTCCCTTCAATTGGTATATTTTGGTAATTTCGGTGAAATTTAGTATAAAATTTCGGTAATTTCGATTTGGTGCTTCCTAACCAAATAGAATCGGTTGCCAAATTTCCATTGCTTATTGCTCAAAACCGAAACCAAACCGAATTGGTACGAATGCCCAGGCCTTCAAATCTTGTGAAGAGTCTGAAGACACTGATACTTGTCATGCAAGGAGGAGAAAAAAGAAAGCATTCAATTTTTGTCTTTTATTATTGATTAAAATGCGAATTAGGGCTGAGAGATACATTACTGTATCGGAGAGACATGCGAGGGGCTCAAGCTTTATACTTTCTTCGTAGAACAACAACGACGTTAGCTCAACATTTGTGTCCTGCTCCGTTTATTGCGGCGCATCGTTTGGAGTTAGGTTCGTTTCTTCAAGAAAACCCTAACGACCTTGTTTATACACATAACCGCAAGATTGATGAATTGATTAAATCCGGGAACTTGATATTTGCACAGCAAGTGTTCTATGGAATGTCTGTACGAGATGTTGTTACTTATAATCTTCTTATTTCTGGGAATAGTCGAAATGGGTGTTCTTTAAAAGCTATCGAGCTCTATGCAGAGATGGTCTCTTGTGGTCTTAGAGAGAGCGCTTCCACGTTTCCTTCTGTTCTGAGTGTGTGTAGTGATGAATGGTTTTGTAGAGAAGGAATTCAAGTTCATTGTAGGGTGATTTTGCTCGGGTTTGAATGTAATCTGTTCGTAAGGTCTGCAATTGTGGGTCTTTATGCGTCTTTGCGGCTTGTTGATGTTGCTTTGAAGTTGTTTGATGAAATGCCTGAGAGAAATTTAGCTGTTTGCAATTTGCTGTTGAGATGTTTTTGTGAGACTGGAGATTCTAAGCGATTGTTTGGTGTGTACAGTAGGATGGAACTTGAAGGTGTTACTGAGAATGGGTTAACTTATTGTTATATGATCCGTTGTTGTTCTAATGATCGGTTCTTATATGAAGGGAAGCAATTTCATTCCCTAGTGATTAAATCTGGATGGGACATTTCTAATATATTTGTGGCTAATGTGCTTGTGGACTTTTATTCTGCTTGCGGCGATTTATCCGGTTCTATGAAATCATTCAGTGCTGTCCCAGAAAAGGATGTAATTTCGTGGAATTCTATTGTTTCTGTGTGCGCAGATTACGGGTTTGTGCTTGATTCTCTTGATTTGTTTAGAAAGATGCAGTTTTGGGAGAAGAGACCTTCGATACGGCCATTCATGTCATTTCTGAATTTCTGTAGCAGAAACAGTGATATTCAGTCTGGGAAGCAGATCCATTGCTATGTCCTCAAAATGGGTTTTGACGTTACAAGTCTTCATGTCCAGTCTGCTTTAATTGACATGTATGGCAAATGCAATGACGTTGAGAGTTCTGTGTTGGTTTACCAGAATTTGCCTTACCTGACTCTGGAGTGTTGTAACTCGCTGATGACTTCTCTCATGCACTGTGGCATCACTAAAGATATCATTGAGATGTTTGGTTTGATGATTGATGAAGGAATAGGAATCGACGAAGTCACTCTTTCTACTGTCCTCAAGGCTTTATCGCTCTCTGTACCAGGACGTTTACATGGCTGTACGCTCGTACATTGCTGTGCCATCAAATCCGGTTATGCATCTGATGTTGCAGTCTCGTGCTCTCTAATTGATGCGTATTCAAAGAGCGGTCAGAATGAAGCATCTCGGAAGGTGTTTGATGAGCTTGATTCACCTAACATTTTCTGCTGGACTTCGATCATCAATGGCTATGCTAGAAATGGCATGGGAAGAGACTGTGTTGAGATGCTGAGAGAAATGGATCAAAAGAATCTCATACCAGACGAAGTTACAATCTTGTCTGTACTATCAGGTTGCAGCCATTCTGGTCTTGTTAAAGAAGGCGAGGTGCTTTTTGACTCAATGGAATCAAAGTACGGAATTTCTCCAGGAACTAAAGTCTATGCCTGCATGGTAGATTTGCTAGGCCGTGCTGGTTTGGTAGAAAAAGCCAAAAGGCTGCTTCTTCAGGCACGTGGAGATGCAGACTGCATTGCCTGGAGCTCATTACTTCAGAGCTGCAGGATTCATAGAAACGAAAGAATAGGAAGACGAGCAGCTGAAGTTTTGATGGATCTTGAACCTGAGAATTTTGCTGTTTACATTCAAGTTTCAAAATTTTACTTTGAGATCGGTGATTTTGAAATATCCAAGCGAATCAGAGAGATTGCTGCTTCACGAGAGCTAATGAGGGAGATTGGTTATAGCTCAGTCATTGTGAAAAAATGATAAAGCAAAATTGCAGGACAGTGTTTTTGCTTCAGCTTCATGAAAAAGAAGAGTGACCCGTTTGCAAAGTTCACACCTTTTTTTCTTTCTATATATCTGAAATGGGTTCTATACTTGAAGCCATAACACATGATTGACACTCTACAGAGACAACACAAGAGGATATCATTCTTTATTTGCCAGGTTGGTGCAACAAACTCATTGACCTCTTTTATTTTTGCCTCTTGGTATAGACTATAGAATGTTTGTTCTTCATTATTTAAAACCACATCACGTCTAAAATCTAAAAATAGCATCTTGAGGTGAAAAAGTCGAGAGATTCTCAGGTCCTTCTTTCTCGTTTTGTTTTTATTTCAGATCTCATGGGACCAACATTCATCAAGAACAAGTTGACCACAAAGGTTTTGTGTAGAGTTTTGGAGTAAAGCAAAGAAGTGAAAAAGCACATGACTTGTGCTTTAAGCGTAGATATATAGAAAAACAAGGCCTTCTCTTCATGTACTTTTAAGCCAAGCCAATAAACCCACAAACCCCATTAATTACTCTGCATATAAATTCAACCCAAAACCAATAATCTCTAGCAAACAAATATCATTAGTGGGCACTGGATTTAATAATCAAACAGGAATCTTCTTCTCTTGTAGTTTTGATTAGAGACATATGATGGAGAAGCTCTTCATTCTTTCCCTTTTGGGTCTGTTACTAGTAACTGCTTATGGAGCTGCAGGGAAAATGGTGTACACCGATCTTGACATCCTTGAGGAGCTTGAGAACTTTGATGTACTGCTAGATGATGATGATGATGATACAAAGCTCTTTGATTTGCCGTCATTCACAAGCCGTAGTTCTGGTAAGAATGTGGTGAATGTGGATACTTTTGGTGCAGCTGGAGATGGAGTTTCTGATGATACTCAGGTGCGTTTGAAAATAATTTTGCTTATTCCATGAAAATGACAGGTTATCTAAGATACCTAAAACGCTATCAGTTCTATGTCTGGAATAAAACTTGAAATCATGGAGAAAATGTATAAACAAATTGTGTGCATTGTAGGCTTGACCTATTGATTTTGCGTGCTTTAATTCAATATATTTGTGCACTGATCTGTGCAATGTTCTTCTAAATTCAGGCATTCATAAGCGCATGGAGTACTGCGTGCGGTACAAAAAAATCCGTGTTTCTGGTTCCAGAAGGACGACGATATTTAGTAAATGCAACAAAGTTCGATGGTCCATGTGAACAAAAGTTGATCATTCAGGTCAAGTTTGACATTTTAAGTCTTAAGTTTTCGTCATCTTCAGATGGAAAACAGAAACTAGACTATTCCCTATCATATATATATATATATACATACAAGTATGGCTTATACAATTCAGAAACTTGTCTTTGCTTACAGATTGACGGAACAATAGTGGCACCAGACGAGCCCAGCAATTGGGACTCAAAGTTCCAAAGAATTTGGCTAGAGTTTTCGAATCTCAAGGGGGTCGTGTTCCAAGGGAAAGGAGTTATAGATGGTTCTGGCAGCAAATGGTGGGCTGCTTCCTGCAAGAAAAACAAGTCTAATGTAAAATCTTCAATACTCAAATTTAACTTTCTTCAACTCCGTAAGTAAAATGTCTCAGAGTTTTCGAATAGAATCTTACACATCTTTCTCTCTCTTACAGCCTTGTAAAAGTGCACCAACGGTAAGAAACCCTTTGCCTTCATTATTTATCAGTTTTTCCTTACAAATGGATCTGCTTGTTTAGTTTGTTTCAACAATCTATATCTTTTTTCTCCTTGCAGGCACTAACTATAGTATCTAGTTCAGGTGTGAAAGTAAGTGGCTTAACGATCCAGAACAGCCAGCAGATGAATTTCATTATAGCAAGGTCAGATTCAGTTCGAGTCTCCAAAGTTATGGTCTCTTCTCCAGGAGATAGTCCCAACACTGATGGAATCCATATCACTGGATCTACCAATGTTATCCTTCAAGACTGTAAAATCGGCACAGGGGATGATTGTGTCTCGATTGTGAATGCGAGCTCGAATATAAAGATGAAGAACATCTATTGTGGACCTGGACATGGAATCAGGTACATCATCAAATTTCTAGATAGCATCCGTTTCAAATCAAATTATAATTATTTGGAATTTTCTCACAGCATTGGAAGTCTTGGGAAGGATAATACGACAGGCATTGTAACACAAGTTGTGTTGGACACTGCGGTCTTGAGAGAGACAACTAATGGACTCAGAATCAAAACATACCAGGTAAACAACTAATAAGCTTTCAGTCTTTAATAAAACTTCGATTTGGCTCGGGTCAGCGTCATTTTTTTCGTTGCTTCTCTTTTGAACAGGGTGGTTCTGGTTATGTTCAAGGTGTTCGATTCACAAATGTAGAGATGCAAGATGTCGCAAACCCGATACTCATTGATCAGTTCTACTGCGATTCTCCAGTTACATGTCAAAACCAGGTTTCCTTCGCAAGATAACCTCGTGACTTTGATTATTCTATCAAAACAAAACTCAAAGATGTGAAAACTCAGTTATGTTTTCTTTCCTTTTTGGTATAAATGCAGACCTCGGCGGTTAAAATCAGCCAGATAATGTATCGGAACATAACCGGGACAACCAAAAGTGCAAAAGCCATCAAATTTGCGTGCAGTGACACAGTCCCTTGTAGCCACATTGTTCTCAACAATGTGAATCTTGAAGGCTCAGATGGTCAAGTCGAAGCTTACTGTAACTCAGCTGAAGGTTTTGGGTATGGAGTGATTCATCCGTCGGCGGATTGTCTCTACTCGCACGATGACAAGGGCTTGGACCAGAGTCACAAGCCAGAGGAAGCCGAGACTGGCCATGACGAGCTCTGATGTGGTGATGTTCTAAAGTGTTGTAGTGAGGGATGATATTGTAAAATAGTTTTCTGAAGCATATGATACAACAGTAAACAATATTTTTATTTTTATTTTTACAATCAACCATAATTAAAGGGTTGTTAACAGAATTTGTCCACCTTTTGTATCACACGTTTTTAATAATATTAAAATTTAGTTTTGAGTTTAATGTTAATGAAATTTAAATACGTATTGATATTGAACATAAACTATGTAAGTTAGACATAAAAATGTTTTATTTATATGATCATTATTTTGCATATGAAAAGTGAAATTGGATTAGTCCCCACAAATGAAAATAGAAAAAGGAAAAAAATTGAATATAGGATTAGAGGAACATCAACACATCACATGGGGACTCCAAAGGACGCACTTGATAATTTCATAATTTT
>VBRH01000239.1:13692-39218 GCA_014578085.1 Cardamine resedifolia | reverse complement strand
TTTTTTTTTTTTTTTTGTCGTCAATAATTTCATAATTTGAATATTGAATTGTTTGATATGTTTGGCACGTGCGAAACTCTTCCCCTTTTTTTTTCACAATTTATTATTATTATTATTTATATAATATTCCGCAATTGATGTTAGCTGTAAACATCAATGACCAATGCCAACCCATTTATTTACTCTTTCAATAACAGCAACTCAACAACTATACAATAACCTAAGATCTAGTCTTGGCTTGCAAATTGCAAACTATTACTTTATTGTAATGTGAAACGGATTTCTGAATTTTGTAATCAAATGACAAATTTATATGGTATATAATCATTAATTTTCTTTCATATGGTATAGAATTATAAGTTGATTGGTTTGTCTATATCCAGAGGAATGCAAATTAAGAAATTTGTTTTCATAAAAACTTAGAAATAACCAAATTATTTGGTATGGATGGACCCGGAGAATCTAAGACGTGCGAAAATAATGATTTTGTTTACCATTAAAAACAAATAATGTTCATGTTCATTCCATTTCCATCTTACTGTTTATTATTGTGACCAAAAAAAAAGAGAGGAGAAGAAGCAGAAAGTAGTGGTGACAGAGAAAGCTTCTGAGGTAAAATCACAAACTCTCCATTTTTCAGAAGTCTCATTTGTCAAAATCTGATTGACTCATATTGCATTTTGCTTTCAAGTTCTTTATTACTTTTCTGTATCAATTATTGTTATTGCAAGTGAAATCTCTAAAGGTTTATGGCTTTTAGTTAGAAATAAGAATTACTCTTTTTGATATTTAAACACATTTTCTGTATCCATGGACTGGCCAAAAGTTTTGTTCAATTGATAATGCAGATCCAATGTGTGTTAAATTTTGTTTTATAGATCAATCCCCAAAAAATTTCAAAAATAAAAGTCTGCCATCGAACTCAATCATTGTAGTTGTTTTTTTTTTTCATTAAAGCTTTTGAAACTGAGCATTCACAAATCCAACCCTACACTACATCATCCATATTCCTTATTACATATCTTTTGTTTCCTTAGATTAGTGAAATACATTGTTTTTGATTTGTCTACACATATATATATATATATATATATATATTTGTTAAATAATAAAATTACAAAAAGCTCTATTTGCAATATTTTCAGTCTGAAGAAAAGACAAACCATTTTGTTTAAACAGTCTTGAGAAAAATAACACGTCATCAGAGAATTTTAACAAAGTTTTGAAGCAGATGAGGAATGTTCAATATTAGAAAAATAGAAGCAAAAGTCAACATCACTTTTACAAAAAAATACGAGTACACAACTGTAACATTTACTTCGACTTTATCTACGAGGGGGATTGAGCAACTTGGATGTAATTTGACTAAAGATGCATCTCAACCCCAACCCAACTCAAATCATAGCTTAAAACTTATAATTATATAAGACCAATCTTTTTCCTGTCTCTTCAAGTTGTTTAGTTTATATCTCTATAATAAAAGGTAATGAAGAGAATGTGATGCTAGTAACCATTATTTAAATGAAGAACATAAACAAGATCTGGTCCTGACATTGTTCTGAATCATCAAACTTACAGGACACAAACCAAGATCTCTGGTAGAGGGAAAAAAACCTTTTCCTCCTCCATGTTCATGTTTTGAGCTTCTACTGAGTTTCAAGTCCTTTGGAGAATAATGTCACCATTTATGAAGTTGTTTCTCTTTCTCTATGATTCTCTATCACCTTCCTCTTGGTTTCTGGTAAATCATTTCTTCTCTCTCTGTTTCTTACTTTTGATTCTTATTTTCACATTATATCTAATCGTTTTGTTGTTTTTGGTTTTGTGGGTTTAAAGGTCCAAAGACACAACTTAGCAGCAGCAGCAGATACAGATGAGGTTGTTAGAAGTGGCATAATTGGAGAAACTGTTTACATTTGGAAGCAGACAAGAATCTTTGTCTTTATACCAATATTGCAATGCTTAGTGACATTATGTTTGGTCATGTCATTTTTGTTGTTCATAGAAAGAGTTTATATGAGCATAGTTGTAGTGTTTGTGAAATTACTTAGAAGAACACCTGAGAAAGTACACAAATGGGAAGCTTTAAAAGATGATGATCTTGAGCTAGCCAACACAAACTATCCAATGGTTCTCATTCAGATCCCAATGTACAATGAAAAAGAGGTAATTACCATTAATTTCTTATTAACCAAATAAATTATTTTAATATACAACTCCTAATGAAGGAATCATATTCTTGTTGTCACAGGTTTGTCAGTTATCTATAGGAGCAGCTTGTAGGCTATCTTGGCCGTTGGATCGAATGATTGTTCAAGTTCTTGATGATTCCACAGATCCAGCTAGTAAGGTCCTTTGTTCAATTTTTTTCCTTCCATAAATCTTTGGCTTATATATAATTTGATTACACTTAGTTTGTCATAGTTTTGATAGATGAAATGATTTGGAAAATACAGGAACTGGTGAATGCGGAATGCGATAAATGGGCGAAGAAAGGTATAAACATAATGTCAGAGATTCGAGACAACAGAGTTGGATACAAAGCAGGAGCATTAAAAGCTGGAATGATGCACAACTATGTGAAACAATGCGAATTTGTCGCCATTTTCGATGCTGATTTTCAGCCTGATCCTGACTTCTTAGAACGAACCATTCCTTTTCTTATTCACAACCATGAAATCTCCCTTGTTCAATGCCGTTGGAAGTTTGGTAAATCATCAAATCTTTTGGAAACTTAATGGTTTAGTATGTTAAGTCAAATTGAATTCTAATGGAGGGATTGTGTTACATGTAGTGAACGCAAACGAATGCTTAATGACAAGAATGCAAGAGATGTCACTAAACTACCATTTCTTGGCTGAGCAAGAATCTGGATCATCAATCCATTCTTTCTTTGGATTCAATGGAACCGCGGGTGTTTGGAGAATCTCAGCTTTAAACGAAGCTGGAGGATGGAAAGATCGAACAACCGTAGAAGACATGGATTTAGCTGTAAGAGCTTGTCTTCATGGTTGGAAATTTGTCTATGTCCATAACGTCGAGGTACTACTATCAACCTTTTAAACTCAAAAATTACATGATAACTATAGAATAAAGTGATACATAGAAGATTAGCATGGCCCCTGCGCAGGGATGACACACAAATCAAGAAATGGTCCAAATTTTGTTTCTTTAGAAAAAAAAAACTATAGACTAAAGATCATATTCAAGACATTATGTTCTACATTCAGGTGAAAAATGAATTGCCAAGCACATTCAAAGCATACAGGTTTCAGCAACATAGATGGTCTTGTGGACCAGCTAATCTATGGAGGAAGATGACAATGGAGATTCTACAGAACAAGAAAGTGTCTGCGTGGAAGAAATTGTATCTCATATACAATTTCTTCTTCATAAGGAAGATTGTTGTACACATCTTCACATTTGTCTTCTACTGTCTGATTTTACCAACAACTGTGCTATTCCCTGAGCTCCAAGTTCCTAAATGGGCTACTGTTTATTTTCCTACTACAATCACTCTCCTTAACGCAATCGCTACACCTCGGTAACTAACATCTCTACTCTCTCTATACTCCATTAAAACTCTGTTTTCTCATTTCTTATTATCATTAAAAAGTTTGATATTATCAAGTGCAGATCACTCCATCTTCTTGTATTTTGGATCTTATTCGAGAATGTAATGTCTATGCATCGCACAAAGGCGACATTCATCGGGTTACTCGAGGCAGGACGGGTAAACGAATGGGTTGTTACTGAAAAATTAGGTGACACTCTCAAGTCTAAGTTGATAGCTAAAGCTAAAACTAAGTTTTATACAAGATTTGGACAAAGGTACTCTAAATTAAACACACAATTTACAATTAATTCACATATTCAAGCATTTTAGAATGTTGTAGCTAATTTTTGGTTAACATTTGCAGAATTAATTGGAGAGAACTCGTTGTTGGGCTATATATATTCTTCTGTGGATGCTACGATTTCGCATATAGAGGATCATACTTCTATGTATATCTGTTTTTACAGTCTTGTGCATTTTTTGTTGCTGGAGTTGGTTATATTGGCACTTTTGTTCCAACCATTTAGAAAAGACTTATTATATTTTGAGAACAATATGCTATTTTATTAGACCAATTAGGAATTGGATCATGCTTGAACAAAGTTAACTCTTCCAATTTCCATACTCAAATGTAATTTTTATGTTGTTATGATCTTTCAACAAAACAAAGAAAATGTTGTCATGATCTACGAATGTGGTTATATATGGTTGGTTATATATACCAATGAAGAAGATCTCATTAATAATACGTAACATTTTATGGTTTGTATGTAATATTATTGTCTGCCCATTGTGTTCTAGAAAAAAATTTAAAAATATTGGGGAGGATAATGCAAAAACAAGTCAACATCAATGAATAAGATGACGTGGCGGTTTCGGATTGGTCAGATGCCATCCACGGCCAATGACCCATGACGCATGTAAACCGCGTAAGCTCAAGCCCCTCCACGAAAACATTCTACCCTCGGTCTTTGATGGGTATTTCGGTAATTTTATTGGTATTTGATGTGAATTGACGTTTTCGTCCTCTGCCTCTATAAAGATCTTCTCCGTTTTCGCAATTACGGCGTCGCGCATTTAGCGTTGCTTTGAAGCTCTCTCGTCTCTCTTTCTCGCTTTCAAATTCTGTTCGTCTCTCTCGCGATCTCAGATAGCTCCGAAACTTTCACGCAGAGGTACGTTTGATCTAGATCTGAGCTGGTACATTCTCAATTTTACATTTTCGAATACATTTGCAGATTTGTTCATTGTGTTCTTAGTTTGCATTCCCGTTTTGTGATTTGATTTGGTTTGGATTTGTATACCTTGCTTCAATTTAGGTTTACGATGATGTGAATCTTTGGATGATTTCGATTGTTTTGGTTGAAAATTCTGATTCGATCTGTAACTGCAGCGTCTAAGTCTGGATCTATGAAAACTATCGTCGATTTCATCTCTTATCGCCGTAATTGCTTCTTATAGATGATGAATTCTGAACGATCTATACGAATAAGAGCATTTAGGTTTTGGAATCGGTTTGGATCTGCCTTGGCTAATCTAATTGTGCTCATGTTTAGTGATCTCTAATCTAATTGCTAATGCATTGATACGGTACTATGTTTCTGTGTGTGTTGGTGTTAGCCAGTGAAGCAAGATGGGTTTGTCTTTCGCGAAGCTTTTTAGCCGGCTTTTTGCCAAGAAGGAAATGAGGATTCTGATGGTTGGTCTTGATGCTGCTGGTAAGACCACCATTTTGTACAAGCTCAAGCTCGGAGAGATTGTTACCACCATTCCCACTATTGGTAAGTTTTAACATCCTTTTCATAATTCAGATTTTAGAAAAGCTTAGTTTCAACATTGCAACAAAGAGGTTAATTGGTGAATGTAGTCTCAGTCAGCTATGTTCATACCATTCATATGATTTTGATTAAACTACACAAATTGTGGACAGGGTTCAATGTGGAAACTGTGGAGTACAAGAACATCAGTTTCACAGTGTGGGATGTCGGGGGTCAGGACAAGGTATATGATTATCCAACTTTTGAAGCATGAAGAAGTTATTTTTTGCATCACAAATTGTGGATCTTTTGCTTACTGTGTCTTGGTATTATTGATGATGAACTTACATGGCATAATAAAACTTGAAATTTTTGTCAGATCCGTCCATTGTGGAGACACTACTTCCAGAACACTCAAGGTCTTATCTTTGTGGTGGACAGCAATGACAGAGACCGTGTTGTTGAGGCTAGAGATGAATTGCACAGGATGCTGAATGAGGTATGTTTCCAATAATATCTGGCTATTTTACTGAATTCATTCATATATGATGATTACAGTGTTTATTGATTGTAGTAAGACCACACTAGTTAACTTTACCAATTGGGGTTTTTACAGGATGAGCTGCGTGATGCTGTTCTGCTCGTGTTTGCTAACAAACAGGATCTTCCAAATGCTATGAACGCAGCTGAAATCACTGATAAGCTTGGTCTCCACTCTCTCCGTCAGCGTCACTGGTAAGTATAAACATATAATCTTCCTTAATCCCTGCTTTCCTCATGTTAATTTGTTCTCTTGCGTAGAACGTTTCTTATGATATGATTTGAAAGATTTATTAACTCTTCCTGATTGATTTATTATGTCCTTAACCTCTCTCTCCAGGTACATCCAGAGCACATGTGCCACTTCAGGCGAGGGGCTTTACGAAGGTCTTGACTGGTTGTCCAACAACATTGCCGGCAAGGTAAAAATGTCACTAATTGCAATTTATTTTGGCTCAGTATATATATTCACGCAAACCGTAATTCTTTTATGTTCTTGTTGCTGATGATTGTGCAGGCGTAGAGGGAAAAGTTCGTGGTCGAGTTTTGATTTGCTGAGCAAATCTGGATGCAGGGGCAAACATTATCTGAATTTTTTTTTTCCCGGGTTTTTTCTTATTGTTCTGTTCTTTTTTTGGATATGTGGATGGATTTTGTGATTGTTGTTCTGATTGTGTAAGGATGGGTCTTTTGTACGTAGAACGTAGAAACTACCTTTTATATAGTTTTGGTAAAACTGTAATCGGAGATTTAATCTACTGCTTTCGTGGTTTTGTCGCATTTTACTTTTTTCACTTTGATTCATAAGTTGAGCTGTGGTTCTGTTAATAACAAACAGAATGAGATTGTTCATATGTTATCGAGGCCTTCTTCATTTGCTTGCTAAACTGAAACTTTGTTAAATCCAACAAAACTGGATTTGGTATGAGAATCAAAACGCTGAAGAGAAAGCTGAAGAACATATGGATGTGACAATAGATCATTAGATCGGTTATAGTGACGATTTTATTGAAAAAGACCAATGCAAAACGCAGTGCCAGTCCAAACATTTTAAGTGTCCACAATTTTTTTTTGTTTTAAAATGCATAAATATTAATAATTTTGGGTCTCACTTATTTGCTTAAATATTGATATTTTAGTACAACTGTTGATTGTACAAGTTTTGGTAAAAATATTGATGTTTTGTAAAAAATGGATTCATTTCAAAATGCCTAGATACCAATATTTCTTGTCAATATTTCATTGGATTTGAGTTGTTTTCCAAAATTAAACAAGGTAACCATATATTGGAAAAAAAAATCCTGTTAAATTTGGATGTACATTCTTTTTCTAACTATTCGTTGATAAATACAAGCTTTCTTTTAAATATATACATATATATATATATATATTCATCAATATATACATATAAGTAGATACAGAAAATATGAAATTCTCTTCACTTTCAACAATTCTAGTGGCATTGTCTTCTCTTTGCTTGTTTTTCATCGGCGATGCCCAACAGTTTTCAGCACTTTTCGCTTTCGGAGATTCGATACTCGATACTGGCAATAACAACTTACTCTATACTCTTTCCAAATGCAATTTTTTTCCGTATGGTAGAGATTTTGTAGGCGGGATACCTACTGGAAGATTTGGAAATGGAAGAGTTTTCTCGGATATAATCGGTATTTATTAATGTTAACATCTACTATTTTGTTGATATAGCTAGATACAAACTATATATGATTTCATTTTCAATGATAATCATGCACGTTGGAAATGATTTATTTATTTCATCTATATTATTTGATAGTAGTCTTTTTGTGTAGCCGAAGGTTTGGGTTTAAAACAACTCTTACCAGCTTACCGCGATCCTGTCCTTTCGAACAATGATCTTCCGACCGGTGTAAGTTTCGCATCCGGTGGATCCGGACTCGATGAACGCACAGCCAGTTTACAAGTAAAAATTAATTATTTTGCTTAAGAGTTATTTTACAATCATTGTTGATTATCTTATATTTTAAAATATGTTGTCTTCTGGATAATTATTATATAGGGAGTTATATGGGTACCTGATCAGGTGAACGACTTCAGAGAATATATCACTAAACTAAACGGCGTAAGAAGCCAAACAGAAACAAACGCGATTATATCAAACGCTGTTTATTTAATCTCAGCTGGAAATAATGATATTGCCATCACCTATTCGACTGAAAGGCTAGTTTACCCTATTTCAGCCTACACTGATTCTATGGTCTCTTGGACTGAAAACATTTTAAAGGTACAAAACTAATATTTTCAAGATATAAAACATAACTGTGTGATTTTGTTTTTCCGCAATCTAATTACTTTTATTTTTGTTACTTGAAGAGTCTATATGATATGGGTGCGAGAAAATTTGCGGTTCTTGGAACACTACCATTAGGTTGTTTGCCAGGAGCAAGACACTTCATTGGAAATTTATTGGAAATATGCTTAGACATTGTAAATGGAGATGCTGTTATGTTCAACCAAAAATTATCTGCGACACTTAACAATCTTCCAACAACTCTTCCCGGTGCCAAGTTTGTCTACGTAGACATGTATACTCCTCTCCTTAATCTCATTAACAATCCTCAAGCTTCAGGTAAACGACATGACTCGATAGAAAAAAAACAAAATTATCTGTTACTTCTAATGATATTTCATATTATTCTTCTTCATTGGTGGCTATTTATTAGGGTTTGTTGATGTGGCTGATGGATGTTGTTGTATGCTGACATCGCCGATACCGTGCCCGGATGCATCTAATTACGTGTTTTGGGACTATGGCCACCCGAGTGAGAGGTCTTATCTAACGATTGCACCAGAGATTATAGAAGAACTTAAGAATGGACTCGCATGACCAGTTGTTCTCCATGTTTGTAACTTGGTTATTAAATAATTTATCCAATATTCTATTTTTTATTTTAATAAACCGTTAGAATTTTGACTTTTCGCGCT
The DNA here is from genome assembly GCA_014578085.1 of Cardamine resedifolia. Taxonomy (NCBI): domain Eukaryota; kingdom Viridiplantae; phylum Streptophyta; class Magnoliopsida; order Brassicales; family Brassicaceae; genus Cardamine; species Cardamine resedifolia. Next base: position 30,401 of record VBRH01000239.1, on the reverse strand, counting down.
ACTAATCTCCTGCGGTCTTCAAAACTAAATTTTAAATACTTCAATTTAAAAAATAACCTTCTATATCAATGAAATATTAAATTCGACGCACAAAATAACTAACCTCATTGGATTACGAATTAGGCCACCAACACTTTCATCATAATGTTCTATTTTTATAACTACGTTACGTTATAAACTATATATCACTTATAAAGTGATTTTGAAGCGTACAATTTAATTATTTCACACTTCATTCAATACCAAAATAAACATTAGAACTATCGTTTAGAATAATTGAGAAATCTGTAGTTTATCGGTTAGAAATTTAATATTTAAATTTATAATAGTGATTTAGAAACCCTACTTAATATTTTATAAACCGATAGCGGCATTGAGACGCTTCAACCATCTCGCATAGTGAAACCCGTAGCTTGAAGATCTTGGATCAGAGTTTTAATGGTCTTGATGGTGATCCGACGAATGTACCAAGAAAGTGGTGGCACATTAAAAAATGAAGATGGCTTAAACATTTGGTCCATTTTCACTTTCGAAGCAATCCTTCCTTGTCCGCCAGTACATTTACTATATTCGTCTCGGCTCTTCGGCTTCTTGTGTTTGCATAAGCGTTCGGAATCTGCGTATAGTGGCTCCACTTTATACATACCCTCAAACATTTTTATGAACATCTTATTTTTTATCGAATATTGTACCTACCAACCGACAATAAGCAAGAGAAACACAGATTATAGACTAAAAAAAAAAAGTTTTAAGTATTGATTCTCTCATGAGTAAAGTTTCTTACAGTAAGGGATTGTCGGTGTTCGATGAAAATTGCTTTTATTGGTATAGCTCCAGACCAACAAAGGAAGTTCCATGCCACAGCTTTCTTTGTTTCCACGATCTGACCTTTTCCAGTATCGGGTGACACAACTTTTCTTGATATGTTTTCCTTCATATGAAAAAAAAAGAAAAATCACACTCAAATTAATATTTTTTATTAGACTTTATTTGAATTATAGAAAGATAAGTTAAAATAAGAAACCAGAAGTTCGCGTCCTTTGATAAGTCTGGAGGATGGTTCGTTGTCTGGGTTAGTTCGCGTCCTTTGATTTGAGTGTCGATGTCATCGATACTATTCATCTTTCTCAAGCAGAATAATACAATTGATCGGAGATCAGAATGAATTGAAAAGAGGAGGATCAGAAAATCAAAACGGAGGGGATCGATCGAAAAACGAAAACGACAGTGTTCGTAATTAAAACCGGAGGTTGATCGGATAAGCAATTAGGATTTTCACGATAACGACGTGAAAAGGTGAAACAATAAAAAAAATCGACGCGGTTGAGAAAATAGGGGTTTATGTTTCTTTAAAGCGATTTGGTCCATTGGATTATACTTTGAGTTAAGAATATCCTCGCCGTTTATTCCCCTAATCCCAGAGAAAATACTATAGCCAATCACAACTTGTTTTTCATCCAACAAAAAAATAAAGTTACTTTTTTAAAGCGATTTTGTCTATTGGATTAGACTTGTCTTTGAGTTAAGAACATGATCGTCGTTCCTTCCCATCATCCCAGAGAAAATACTATATATAATCAGTAAGTTACTTTTTAAAAGCGATATAGTCCATTAGATTAGACTTGTCTCACAAGAGAAAACATCGAGTACCCACGAGTTGAAAATGTTTTTCTTCATTAACAAAAAAGATAAAGAAGCAAATATAATCAAAATCAAAAGCGACCCCCATTATGCCCAAGAAACATAAAACTATTTAAAGAAACACTAATTTTTTTTGGTTAAAAAAGAAATCCAATTTAGTGGAAAGAAAAAAAAATGACATGAAAGAACACAAAAATGTGCTTTACGCTAATCCTTATGTTGTGTAAACTTTAAACCATTTCCTCTCGTGGAGCCACATAGTAGTAGACCCCTTTATCCATTTACGCTGCTTATTTGAATTTTGAAACGTGACCAACATGATTTAAATCGCATTAAATTTAATATACAATTTTTTTTTGTTAAATATAGTTATTCAATTGTTAATTATGTTAGCCAATTCGTATTTGATACAAATCTCACACCAATCTGTACAATCACCCTTTTAAGCCAATCATTTTTTAAGTATATATATATATATAAGTAATTTTGTTTTGGTATTCAATTTCAATTGTATGTCACTCACCAATCAACAATCACCTCTCGGCATCTTTATTGCGTTAAATAGAGACATCAATAGATAAAAAAAAATTCTAGATCGATAAAATGAATATGATGTATATTATTTTCCTTCTTCATATGAAAATTTGAACGTGCCTTTGTTAAAATAGTGAATAATGTGAATATAGAGGAGTCAATGATTGGTATCGTACAATTCTTGGGAAAGATTAATTGTACAAAATCCCACTTTATCTCCTCACAAAGAAAACAGATTTGTTCCAAAGTGCACTTACACATCACAAAGAAAAGAAAAACAACAAAGAATGTTCTCTCAATTAAGAACTTTTGTTTCAGACCCATTAGTCTTATTCCTTTCATTACCTGTCACTTTTGTATGATGCATATCAATTATAAACTTTATATTAAACCACAAATGCTAATTACATTACCCCCTATATCACATGGAACGAAGGATATTTACGTTTCTTGTTCCATACGTACCTTCTCAATAACCCTCCTTAGTCTCTACTCAAGGAACTCCAAATACAAATCTTGTCCAACATCTCACAACTCCAACATCTTCTTATAACAATTTCTTCATTTATCTCTAAGAACCAAACCAAAACAAAAACCTAGGACAAAAAAATGGGAGATCAAGGAGTACAACAGATGCAACAGCCTATTGTTGTGTATCCAAACACATACACCAAACAATATCCAGACCCATCTTCTTCTTCAAAACCTTCTTCTTCCTCCAGCTCAAACGGAAACTTTGGGACATTTAAAACCTGCTTCTCAATGCATCTAATATTATTGCTTTTATGTTTTAAGTAAAAAAATTGCTTTTATGGTTTAAAGGTTCTGTAACATTTCTTTTGGAACTTTTACGCCCGAGAACCAAATTCCCCTTCAAATGATTCTAAGGGTAATACAAGTTTTCTTTCAAAAACTACTTCTTAATCATATCATGATCACAAATTTTTTGGGTGATTTACCATAATAATCCATTTTATTTTTGAAATAGCCAAAGAAACTTATTAAAACTTAAAAAATTTGAGAGATATTTTTTTTTTTCCAAAAATACCTTTTTGCAGACTCTGCGAACATATGACAGACTTTGCGAGCATATGACAGATTTTGCAAACATATGACAGACTTTGCGAGCATTTGTGAGCATTTGACATGACTTTGCACAAATTTGATAGACTTTCCACATATTTTGCAGACTTTGCTGAGTAACTGACATACTCTATGAAAATCTAGCAGACACTACAAGAAAAATGACCTTTCATAGCGTCCGAATAACGCTATCTAACGATACAATAGCGTTATTAGTAACGCTCTATCGTCGCCCATCATAATAGGTCGAAGACGTTACATAGCGGATTTTTGTTCTGCTATCGTACTCTTATTTACTATAGCGCAATATCAGCTGCAATATTATACACTACAATAGCGAACATATTTTAATATTAATAATTGTTTTCACAGCATTTTTTTAATTGTTACATGTAATATTACAATATCATTTTGTATTATGCAATTTCTTCAATTACAATGACATTTGTATTATGCAATTTCTTTTCATTTTTTAGTACCTAATTTTTGTTTCGATCATATTGTTATTTATCTAGATAGTCAATATACTGAATTCAAGGGAAAAAGAGAATTAAATTACATGAACATGTCAATATAAGTACTGAAATTACATGATCATGTCAAAGTATGTACTGAAATCACAAAGTTAATAACACAAAATTCAATGAAAATTACAACATTAGTTTGAGACAAACATGAGTTTACCATTAGGCCAAACCACTGTAGTGGTCTCCACACTCTTGCATCTCCAACCTTTCCAACTTCTACACAAACCTTCGCCTATTTTCTGCCTAGATGTTCATAAGAAGAGTTCATACCTCTGGGTAGCTTTCAAGCCTAGCTCCTATATCTTATCTGACAGCGGCATAACATGCTCAGTGACTATATATAGATAGTTATCTTGGAAGTAAACCCTCATGAGTTTCAACCTCAGTGCTGTGGAAAAATAAAAGTATATTTGGATGCCTCACCTGAAAAACGAAATAGTAGATGATAATCTAACAAAGATATGCCAAAAGATACAAAAAAAAGAGGAGAAAGGAATCCACCTAGTCCAGCTAATTGAGCACATTTATAGTGATGCTTATGTAAAATATGACAAAATATATATATTATGTAGGTGTGAGTTCAACTGAGAATTCTTAAACAGGTATGAAAAACTCATTATATATTTCATTGTGACTTCATACTTCCCATACAGACAATGAAAAGTTAGCCATACATAACTAGTTTGATGAATTAAAGTTCCAAGTGCTTGAGAGTTAAAGTTCTTGGTGCTCGATAGAAATCAAACTCAATTAAAACATTGCCTACGGTTTGACAGTAAAGTAATTAACACTTAACAACAACGAATTCAATTATACACAGAGAAGGGAGATTAGAGAATGACCTTGGAGGTACCACGAAAGTGATTGCAGGAACCTCAAGCAGAAGGATAAGGATCAGCATGATGTAAGGTAGATCCCAAGACCTTGTGGAGCAGAGTTGTTCGTTTTGGATTGAGAATCTTGATAAAACAATAATTAGGAGGAAAATGTTTCAGTCAAGCAGTTAGATATGGAGTGAAACTTGCTGAATTTGAAAGAATTTGGCTCACATGTCTTGATTTTCCATCATCTAGCTTTTGCCTTTTGATGGCTTGATTTTCCTGAATCAAATTGATAGTCCCAGCTATGTTTTAAACACTCGTTTCCCTGCAGTGAGATATCAACACATTAAAAACTATAACCAGAGGAATGTGAAACCAGATTCAGGTATTATAATGGTTATTAAGAATGTTAGCCACTCTTTTCACACTTTTCTGAATCAATTCCTATAGTGACCCCTGTTTTAAAAAATGATCCCCATTATCTTTTTTTAATCCCAAACTGTGAAATATACATGACCATTAATGAAGGTCATGTGGATCTGAAAAAAAGAAATAAGGTTAGTTCATATTTTTGTCTGACTTTTCTGACTGCCTTTGGTTTGATCAATTGTGACTGTTTTTTTTTTTGCTATCTTTCTTGGATTGATGAAATTAGGAATTGTTTCCTTTGCATTTCCCTGAATTGTTACATCAAAAAGTTCCAAACTTGAGATAAGAAATGAACAGATTTGAACCCAATTTTTCCAATAAACCTACCAAATTCTAAGGTTGGTCAAAGTATCAACATTTTGTAAAATTCGTCCTTACCATTTCATTTCCAAAGAACAAGAGCATGTAAAAACGCGAACTTGTATTCTTGATTCCTCTGAAATTATTAAATTACTACCACATAGCAAGTTATTTTAAAATGGGGTTCGTGTGAGATGGAGCTATATACTCGCCAAATAGCCGCCACGAGAACCGTCCATTTCCGCCATCAACACATGGTTCTGGGAGGCGGTGGGTGAAATTTTGCTTAGCCGTCTAAGAGCAGTCCACATTGGTCATTTTTTTGGATGTCTTAAATATAAAATTAATTAAAATAAAATAAAATGAGTGTTTTTAATTTGGTGAATAGTAAAAATTGTGTCTTCTTAAAATTTTGAACACTAAAAAATATAGGCGTCTTTAATTTTAATAATAATTAATTTTAAGACATCCTAAAAAATATTAGGGATGAGGATAGTCTAAGAGGCTTGGAGAATAGAGAAGTGAGACAAGGAAGAGAAGTGAAATGAGGAAGGTTACTGTGTCCGTTGATTTTTATCTTATCAACGGTGGAAATAAAAGATGTGGGATCCTTACTTCTTTGGATTAACCACTGAAAAGGCAGTTTTTTTTATTTGTATTTTGAAAGTTAATGGGGACTTATTCAATTATGATTTATGTTAAGTTTTAGTTACTACAATAATTTTAGAATCTTGTTAACTTTCACATATTTTAGAATACAAGTAAATACTTTATCAAAGTTTTATATATATTCTCATAAAATTTTAAGAATATAATTATAGAGTTTTGTTAACTTTGCATTATTATTATTTTATTTTTAGATAATTTTTCTTTACCAAATTCTTTTCTCGTTTGATCACTTGAGTTTTTACGTTGACTTAAAGTTTTTGTTATGTTTAGTGTTTGAGATAAGTCTATTCGTTTATGATCTTGTTTTAAAAAAAAATCATCCTTTTAGTTCTGAGAATAAGAACTTCAATTAAAATCAAGATGACTAAAACAGTTTTGTTGGAAGTTTTCAAAATTTGTGAAGGGATGTTTTGTACGTGGGGATTCTCTAGACAGTTTCTTTATATCGTTGAGGTTCTTGATGAAAATATAAAGTTTTGGTGTCCAAACAGTGGCACATGAAAGAATCGTAACTAAACAAGTAGCAGTGACCCATAAATATCCATATGTGTTAAGTGTTCTTATTTAAAAAAGAAAACAATTTTATGTAAAAGAGTCTTTGAAAATATCATGGTAACATCTAATATTTTGAAAGAGTCCTTATATGAACAAAAAGTTTAAACTCAATAAACCAATAACACTAAACTTTAATATAGCTATAAAGTCATTTAAATTCATTTTATTTGAATAACACATGACTTTGATGGAATTTCTAAAATCTTCAATCCAATAACTCATGAATTTAAATGATTGTAAACAAACTTTTAAAACTACCAAAACTAATAACACATAACTTTAATAGAGTTTTGGAAATTCAAGATTGAATAACAGTAAAGTTTTAAAGATTTTTAACTCTTTAAAAGTCTTAGAACCAATAAACCCCCTAAAACTTTTGTTATTTGTTTTTTCTTTACAGCTTAGTAAATTAATTTGGCAAGTTTTGGTGTATAATTTGATGTTTAAGAATTTACCATTAAAATTTTAGTTTTATGATTAAGGGTTAGAAATTTAGTGTTTAGGGTTTGTATTTGGGATCTAGAGTTTAGGGTTTAGAATTTAGAAATTTAATATTTAATATGATATATTATTGATAATGTTTTACATTTGATTCTGTTATTATGGACTAATGGTAGAACCAAAAAATAAGCGCGGATCCAATTATTTTAGCCGCTCAAGATATTATAGCGTTTGTCATTTCAGAAATGCTATGAAAAAGTCGGACGAAAACTAACTATAGCATAAACACATAAACTGTTATCTTGAAATGCTATTAATACCCAATATTCTTGTAGTGAGACTTTGCGGATATTTGGCAGACTCTGCAGAATAACTCGCAGACTATGCAAATATTTGGCAGACTCTGCAGGAATAATTGGAAGACTTTGCAAATGTTTTGCAGACTTTGCAGATTAGTTAGCAGACTCTGCACGCATTTGGAAAACTATGTGAGGATTTGACAGACTTTGCAAGCATTTGGAAAACTCTGCGAGCATTTGGAAAACTCTGCGAGTATTTGGCAGATTCTGCGAGTATTTGACAGACTCTGCAAGAATTTGATAAACTCTGTAAATATTGGGCAGATTCTTCGAACATTTGACAGACTCTGCGAGCATTTTGGCAGATTTTGCGAGTATTTGGCAGAATCTGCGAACAGTTGACAAACTTTGCGAATATTTAGCAGAATCTGCTAATATTTTACAGATTTTAATAATGATTTTAAAGGTTTTTTTAAATATTATTCTTTGATCTTAATCAAATATTTTAGGTAAAAAAATATATTTAAAATGCAGTCCTAATTATATATATGAATTAAAAATAATTAATCAAATAAAATGATCATTTACTTATTTTTAAAATTATTTATAAGTTATAAAGGACAATTTTGATATTATAGAAACATATATTCCCAAATAAGGTCATTTTAACAATAAAAATTAAAACACGTTATTATAGCTATTTCTTAAAAAAGAGTGAGTTATGTTAAACAAATTTCCCGTTTCTTTGTATCCGGTAAAACATAAGAATTGAAATGAATAAAATGACTTTCAGTTGCTGCTGTTCTTTTTTTTTGTTTTATCAAGGCTTTTTAATTTTTTTTGGCCTTTAAAGCTCGTTGCCCCCAACACATTGTAATTAAACTTTGTTCCATTTTTGGTAATATAAATTAACATTATATCAAAAAAAAATGACTTTAATTTGATGAATATCAGTGTTCTGCTATTCGGATTTATAATAAAGTGATTTTATAACACAATTTACCAAAACGGTATAATCGATTGATACTAGATTTGAGGGCATTTCAAACACCTCGGATCATAGAACCGTTATCTTGAAGATCTTCTATCAGATCCTTGGTGGTCTTGATGGTGATCCTACGTATGTACCAAGAAAGTGGCGGCAGATTTAAAAGAGAAGAGGGCTGAAAGGTTTGGTTCATTGTCACCTTCGACGCAATCCTTCCTTGTCCACCGCTACATTTTTGGTATTCTTCTCCACTCTTTGGCTTCATGTGCTTGCACAAACGTTCTGAATCTACGTATATTGGCTCCACTTGCCAACTACCCTCAAAATCTTTCATGAACATCATTTTCTTTTTCATATATACTGCCTGACGACAATAAGCTAGACATGAATTTTTCCAAGACTTAAGAAAAGATTGATTCTCGTGAGAGAAAGAGAGAAATTTCTTACAGAAAGATTTATACGGTTTTCGACGAAAATTAGAGTTATTGGGATAGTTCCAGACCATGAAAGAAAGCTCCAGGCCACAGCTTTCTCCGACTCCACCATCTGCCTCGTTCCATTATCCGTCAACACTTTTCTTGATACGTTTTCCTTCATAACAAAAAGATCGATCACACTCTCAAAGATTGTTTTATAATACTCATTTGAATCATACAATAATAAGAGAAATAAACCAGAAGTTCGTGGCGCTCTTTGATGATTCTGGAGTATGATTGGTTGTCTGGATTTGTTAAAACATCATAGGCTACTTGAGGAGGCAATCCCAATGTAAATTCTATTTTCATATGGCAAATACCATTTTCTGTTTCCACCTTCAAACATAATAAATATATATATATATATATATATATAAAAGAAAAATATTCAAAGTATTAAGATTTGTTTTTATAGCTGATTTGGTCTTTACCTTCACCTTAGCAGGGGCATCATGCCACTGTTCCTTCTTATCTGCAACTCTCCAAAGTTTTAACTGCTCCTTCATCATCTCATCATCTCTCTCTTCGTGAGTATTTATCTCTGACATTGACTTATGTTTTACATTTTCAGATCTCTTGGACTCGGCCTATATAACAACAAAGAGAATCATTATCTATTTTCCAATATTGTAGTTTTGTTTATATTGATTTGACTTGTCGGATTATCTAACTGATGGGAATGAAACTAACCTGTGGAGGCTGTTGTGTGTTCTGATTGATCCAGCCACCAAATCCAGGAAATTTTCCCATTCCCTCTCTGAAACCTTAGTTGACTTACTGAGGAAAAGAAGTCAACGGCACGATATAAGGTTTCAGGGACCTTAAATAAAAGATGGATTAAGATGTAGACAAAATATAGTAAGAGACTGAAAGAATAAGCGAAGGTGGAGTGTAGGATACGTTTACTTACTGCTATAAAGAGAAACTGGGAAGCTCAATTCTCGTGACTTCTTTCTTGACGTACAAGCGAGAGCTACATGAGGAATGTTAATGGGCCTACAAGCCCATTAGGATTAGTGATTATGCAAATTTGAGTTGTTGTTAAGAAGATGACATTACAAATCAGTTTCAATTTCTTTAATTTTTTTTTTACGTCCCGGCTTTGTAGTAAAGATTGAAAATTGACTTACTTGAGAGAATGGAAGATTTTTAGTGATATAAGATTGAATTACAAACTAAATTTTAGCAAACGTTTGCGGCTAGTTAGATATGTTTTTCTTCATTAACGGAAAAGATAAAGAAGTCATAATCATAATCCCATTATGTACAAACACAAATACACAAGAAACATTTAACTATTTAAAGAAACACAATTTAGTGAAAAGAAAAAAGAATGGCATGAAAGAACACAAAAATATGCTTTACGCTAATCCCTTTGTTGTTTAAACTTTAAACCATTTCCTCTCTTGGAGCCCCACAACATTAGACCCCTTTATCCATTTACTCTTGTCATTTGAAAATTAATATACATTTTTTTTGGTTAAATATTTATGTTCAATTTTTATGTTATTCAATTCGTATTTTATGTATAACTCGCACTTAATCAGTACAATCACCAATCAACATCTATATTCCGCAAAATACACACGAATATATGCACAATTGTTCAACATAAAGTGATTATGGCATTGAAACGGGGTCTTACACCATTTAAAATCTATCTATATCATTGTCCTTCTTTCATAAATTTGTTAAATATAAATTAATTCTGTTTTGGTATTCAATTTCAAATTTATATCACTCACCAATCAACAATCACCTTTGAGCATCTTTATTGACATTTGTATATTATTTTCCTTCTTCATTTAAAATTGGAACATATATAAAATAGTGAGTAATAAGAATATAGAGTCGTCAATGATTGGTAAAGCCCACTCCATAAATCTTATGAATTTTCTTGGGAAAGATTAAATTATACAAAATCCTACTTTATCTCCCCACAAAGAAAACAGATTTGTTCCAAAGTGCATCTCTCTCCATGCACTTACACATCACAAAGAATATCTTTAATGGTCTTTCTTTATAAAAAGAAAAGAAAGAAAAACAACAAAGAATGTTCTCTCAATTTAAAACTTTGGTTTCAGACCCATTAGTCTTATTCCTTTCATTACCTGTCACTTTTGTATGATACATATCAATTATAAACTTTATATTATTAACCACAAAATGCTAATTACATTACCCCTATCACATGGAACGAAGCATATTCATATTTCTTGTTCCACAAGTACCTTCTCAATAACCCTCCTTAGTCTCTACTCAAGGAACTCCGAATACAAATCTTGCTCAACATCTCAAAACTCCAACATCTTCTTATAAAAATTCTTCATTTATCTCTAAGAACCGAACCAAAACCAAAACCAAAACCTAGGAGAGAAAATGGGAGATCAAGGAGTACAACAGATGCAACAGCCTATTGTTGTGTATCCAAACACATACACTAAACAATATCCAGACCCATCTTCTTCTTCAAAACCTTCTTCTTCCTCCAGGTCAAATGGAAACTTTGGGACAGTGTTCATAGTCCTAGCCGTGATCCTTGTCTTGTCAGCTCTGGCTTGTGTCTTTGGGAGGCTATGTAACCGTGGAAGCCGTGTGGCTAAGCAGCAGCATAGCAAGCATCCAAAGCATGAAAAAGCTTCATCTAAGAAGAGCCGTGAGATTCGGCCTGTGGAGCGTGAGCCAAGGGAGAGAGGTGATATGGAGTTTGGATTTGATATAAAACGGCCTGAGCCAATTGAGAAACCCTCTGGAAGAGATGGAGAGGACATAGAATTTGGTTTTGATAACAAGAGAGGAGAAAGAGGTGGAGGTGGAGGTGGAGGTGGAGGCGGAGGAGAACAACCTCCACCGAGTATCAAACATGCAGTGAGGTTCAAGTTACCGGAAAAGGAAGACCATCATGGTAAAAGCGAGATCAGACATGGAGGTCGTGAGTTTGAGTTCCGACCAGGTCACTAATGATCTTAATTTGTCTAAGAACAAACCACTTTATGTTTATCTCTTAATTGCTTCCTTTCTTTTTATGCCTTTTTTTTCTTTTCTGGGTTAATTTGTTTTCCTTCTTATGGGTATGAAAACTTAGAGCTGAAGCTATCAAACTTCTTATTGATGTGATATATACAGTTGATATTCTATATATCTAAGGTACTAAATAATATTTGTATAGTTTTCTAAGTAAATTCTGTAAGAATCAACAAATTTATGGAAGAACGTTTTTATCATAATACAGAGTTCTTCACTATCTTCCTCACTCAAACAAAAATCAAGAACACAGAAACGCAGAAAAAGTAAAACAAAGATACAAAAAACTCTTTCACAACTTTTCTGGGTTCTAATTTTGTGTTTGTTCTGAGGGAATTTAGCCATTAGAGAACAAAAAACTAAAGGGCACCTACCAAGAAATGCATCTTACACAGTATACAAAAAGAATGGCTTTACAGAGCTCAAGAAAAAGGCAGAGGTATGTGTTTACTTTCACCTATTTTATGAATCAGAACCGTCGGTTATTGAAAGGTCGAGTCTCAGATTCATTCCCTGAGAAATCAGAAGAGCTTTTAACAGAGTAGTCACCACTGTACATTCCTGTCTCTGAGTTGTTATCAAAACCAAACGCCATTTTTCTGAACTTCATAATGTCTTGGTTGTATTGCCCTGAATCATAAGTTGTGCTTTGCCCAACTTTTATTCCGTTGCTAATATCTCCCGAGTCTTCGTCGCAGTCCAGTGCTCTCACAACCTTATTTTACAATTGAGGTAAGTTTTCAGATATAATAAAACTGGAATCAAACTTGTTGATATATATGGGAGCTATGGACTTTTGGTTTGTCAGAATTTACCTGAACCATGCGTGGACGTTTCGGACCAGAATGTCTAACACACGCAGCGGCTGTCTCGATCATTCTGAAGACTTCATGCTCTACATACTGGTTTTCGAGCCGTCTATCAATCAGTTCGCTAAAATCTCCGGTCTCAATGGCTTTGAGAAGCAGCGGGCGTGCCTGTGAGTTCATGTATAAGTACTGCATCAGTAAACTAGAGCAAATCTTTTACTGTAATGTATGAAGATTGGTTTTTTACCCATTCGACCAAACTCTCTTCTCCTAGAGGCTGACTTTGGTCAACTGGTTTCCGTCCAGTTACAAGCTCTAAGAGAACCACCCCGAACGAGAAAACATCGGATCTATCAGTCAGTTTTCCACTTGATGCATATTCCGGCGCTAGGTACCTGAACACAACACATATTAGTCTTGAATCTTGATGCAATGAGATAACAGGAAAAGTATTGTCTGATGCCAGAGAAAGAAACTTGTCTTCAAGTATGGGATCAACAAAGGTCTAGTTTTGGAGTAGAGTTTGTAATGAATGATTGCTTACCCGAAGGTTCCCATAACGCGAGTTGATACGTGAGTTTGTGTTGTATCATTGAGTCTAGCAAGTCCAAAATCAGCAACCTAAACACCGGAAAAAGCAACAAACAAAAAACCAAGAACAAGTCTCATCAACTAAAATTTTATAGAGACATTGGATGAATGAATATAAAGTACAGGGAGAATTTTTATATTGCCTGAGCTTCATATTCATCATCTAGAAGAATGTTTGCTGACTTTATGTCCCTGTGAATGATTTTTGGATGACCTGTAGGATAAAACAAAAGATGTGATCCTGGCTTATGTTTTGAAACTATAAAGTGCTTAACTAAAATACACACAAAAACAAAAGATGCCAAGGCTATGATTCTCTTTGCGTCGTAACTATTAGCGGTTTCTTCACAAATGGATGAGGAATTACTTACAGTCTTCGTGCAGATACGCCAACCCTTTAGCTGATCCAATAGCAATCCGGACTCTCTTAGACCACTCTAAAACCGGCAATCCATTCCCTATCAAGATAAAACACCGTAAACTAAGTCAGTCTAACACATAAAGCTAAAAAGTCTTATCTATAACGAAAATAGAAAAGCCACTCACCATGCAAATGATGCTCCAACGTTTGATTCGAAACAAACTCATAGATAAGCAACCTATGCGGATCAGAAATACAGTAACCAACCAAAGAGACCAAATGGCGATGATGAACACGGCTAATGATCTCAACCTCTGCCTTAAATTCGCGATCGCCTTGTCCACTTCCAGCTTTAAGCTGCTTAACAGCAACAACTTTACCATCTTGTAATGTACCTTTATAAACACATCCAAATCCACCTTCTCCAAGAATGTTATGGTGAGCAAAGCCTTGTGTTATGTTTGCGAGCTCTTCGTAACTGAAATGAGTCTGGCCAGTTCCAAGTATAGCAGAGTCAAATGTGCCACTGGATTGCATTTGATGATGAGGATAACCTGTTTGGCTCCCAAAGCTGTTTCCCATAGCTGAATGTTGTTGTTGTTGCTGTGAGTTATACATTGAACCACCAGGACCAGAAGAGTATCCTTTATTTGGATCTTGTCGGTATAAGAATCCATCTAACATCAAAAAGCAAAGAAACACAATGTTGATAACAAAAGCTAAGTACAGAGATGAATCAGAGAGAGATAAAGGTAAGATTTTTAACCTGATTTTACAGAGAAATTAGGGTGTGACAAGTATTGTGAGTGACCATAGCTATCAATGTTTTTCTTTTTCTTTCTTCTCACTAAGAACACAACGGCTATTAGCGCCATTATCGCGAAACCGGCTACAGCCATACCGACTACAGTCTTCCCTTGATAGCTATTCCCATCTCCATTGCTTTGGTTTGATGAAGGTGTTCCTTTGCTAGGGACTGTAAGAGATGGAGATACAACAGGTCCACCGGAAGCAGTTTTGGGTGGTGCTATGTTGAATGGGCTCGGCGGCGCGTTGGGATTAACCGGAGGAGAACTAGCTGGTCCTGATGGTTGAATTGGAGGAGAATTGGTAGGGTCTAATGGTGGAGCTGGAGGTGAATTGGTGGGATCTGATGGTGGAGACGGTGGTGTTTCCGGGTTTGGGGATCCTACATTGGGTGAAGATGATGATGGAGGAGGTGGTTGAGTGTCTGGAGACGACGGAGGAGAGTTGTTATTAGATTCATTAGGTAGAGCTGGTGGTGTTTCTGAATTTGTTGGTGAAGGAGGAGAAGGAGAGTTGGTTGATGTTGGTGGCGGCGGAGAAGGAGTTGTTGAGTCAGACGGTGGAGAATCAGAAGCTGGAGGTGGATTTGCTGTTATTGGAGGTAGAATTGATGGTAGCGGAGGAAGAAGCTGTGAATCGGGAGGAGGAGGCGATGGTTCTGACAGCGGCGGAGGAGATGAGTCAGCTGGTGGGCTTGGAGGGGAATCATCAACAGGTGGAGTTGTAGAATTTCCGGCTGAGTTATCCGGTGGAGGAGCGGAATCAGCTGGTGGTGAAAAACTCGGCGATTCTCCTGAGTCTGACATTTTTTTTTTAATTTAATTTAATCAACACTCAAAATTGGTTAATAAAACCCAGAAAATTTCAAAAAATTTTCTGAGATTATCTCAATTCACGAAGAATCCAATTGTCTCTCTTCTCCAAAAATTCCTACTTTATCAATCAATTGATGGAAAATATCTCCCAGAAACAATTGAATTGAACAATGATCAATACTTAAAAAAATAAATAAACAGCAATTTATGTTGATTTTTCTTTTCAAAAACGAACAAAAAAAACAAAGGTTTATAAACCCAGGACCTTGAAATCAGGTGGAGAGAGAGGAGAAAATTCGAAGCCAATACAGACTTAAGACGTTAATGGAGGAAGAACCTCTCTATCTCTCTCTCCTTCACTTTCTTTTCCCGGAAAAAGAAAAGAAAATTGGAAGGAATCTAACAAATTACAATGAACAAATTTTTTTAGTGATGATAAGTCTAAGGCACGTCTCTGTGTTTTTTTTCCATCGTATTTCTTTTGGGATGTCACACCTTGATTCCCGGGTTACCGCGCAAATTAAACCAAAATTTAAAAATGTTATCGGACTCTTTCGACCCGACCCAGTAACTCGTTGAGGTTTCTCTAGCCGACGAAGAAGAGTGAGGTACATCTTTAGCGGGCCTTTTTAATTTGTGAATGTATATGGGCCTTTATTAGATATACGATACTGAAGCCCATTTCTAATTAAGCCTCCATTGTGCTTTTAAATAATTTTCTCGAATGTTTGATACAATCATACTAGGCAATGAGGCATATTGAAAAGAAAAAAAAGAAAGAAAAAAAGAAAGATATTCTGATTCTAGATATTTTTATTCACCATCCTAATTTCAATAAATAGAGTTTTTTTACTTTTAAGTGTTGTTATAGCAATATAAAATATTCTGATTCTAGATATTTTTATAAGTAAAACCAAACTTGGCCAACTGAGCAAGGCTAATATCAATCTTATCTTTCTGTTTATTAAATTTATTAAAGGCCAAAATTTATTAAATTTATTACCATGGCTAATATCAATCTTATCTTTCTGTTTGTTTTTTTTTTCTCTCGAAATTATTTAAACATGTCAAATACACTTTTTTTTATTGTCATAAAAGTAATTACATTTTACATTAGGAAACAAAAATCTCAAATTATCTGTTTAAGTAAGAAAATTTTAGGAAACAAGTCGCAACTTTTTACGAATGCCATGAGACAACAAATCATTAAAAACTCAAGCACAATTAGGATTTAAACCAAGATTTCGAAAAACTAATTTAGGATTGAAACTAAATTATCCTAGAATATTTTATTTTAGATGAGAACAAAATGACGTCACTAAAGATGATAACAAAGACCATGCCATTATTATTGCCTAATGTAGCAAGTAACGTTAATCTAGTACAGGGGTAATATGGTCATTATAAATACCTTGGGATTGAGAAGAGAGGAAAACAAATTCTTGTCGTGCAAGCAGAAAGTAACGGCACCGCTAGAAAAACCGTTTATTCTCAGACGAAAACTCTGAGAAAAAAACTTTAACCTCTTTTTTTTTTTTT
>VBRH01000238.1:259909-284076 GCA_014578085.1 Cardamine resedifolia | reverse complement strand
AATTTGGTATGTAATCTAAATTTCCTTTTATATCATATATATATATATATATATAATTTTTTTAAAATATTGTTTTCTTGGTTTTAGGATTTGTCTAATACCATCCTTCAAAATGCCATCAAGGGTAAAATCTTAATCTTGTTGCATCATTTTTTAATTAATAATAAATTGTGATTATAATAAAATAAACGAAACAACATTTGGGGAATTGAGGATAAGAGTTGGAGGATCATTACAAGACCAAGTTCTGTACAAAGTTGGTAATGCAGTAAAAGAGTGTTCCGATTTCAAACGAAACGACGTCGGATTGTTTAGTTTCACACAAGGTTATCTCCAAATGAAGAGATGGGATCATCTTCATTTTTTCTTCAGCCAAAACCGGGTACATTTTCAACAAATAGCAAATCTTACATAACCGAATCTGGTTGATGCTAAACCGGATTCTTGACTCTGATCAACACAAAGCTAAAGTCACGTTTGACTTAAATGCTTTGTTCGAGAGAAAGAAGTCGAAAACAGAAGAAGGATTATGGATTGGAGATTGGAACGCCAAGAACTCATATGATCTAATGAAATACTCAATCGAAAAGGGTTACAATATCGACTCTTACAAGTTCGGAAATGAGCTTTGTTCTTCTGGAGTATTGGCGAGAGTGGAAGTGAAACAATACGCACAAGACATGAAAAAGCTGAAGAGAGTGGTGCAGAAGCTATATCAAGATGAGAAAACTCAGCCTAAGGTTCTAGGACCAGCTGGTTTATACGATGAGAAATTGTTCAATGAGTTTCTTCTTCACTCTGGTCCTGATGTTTTTGATGGGCTCACACACCATATCTATAACTTAGGGGCAGATGTTGACAAGACACTCATCGATAAGATTCAAGATCCGTTTTTCTTGAGCCAAGTAGCTCTGACTTACAAAGACATGTCTAATACAATAGATCGGTTCGGTCCATGAGCTGGAGCATGGGCTAGTGAAGCCGGTGGTGCTAACAATTAGCGGCGGCAAAGACGTTTCTCACACTTTTGCTAATGGATTCTGGTACGTTTTTAACCTTTTTTCCAATTATAATTGAGATTTGGTTAGGAGATGATTAGGAAACACAATCAATCTTTGAAAGAAATAAAACCATTGCAGATATGAGTTTACATTTTTATTCTCTACTACTATGTTTTAGGTTTTAATTTACCGAATGACACTTTTTTGTTAAGGACATAGTGTTAAGAAGAAAACTCGTTTATTCCACTTAACAAGAGATTACAAGATCAAACTAATCGATTCTCAAGAACAAGCTTCTTGAAATCGCCATTTTTGCAGAGAAAGAAACACTCTAACAAACCCAATGATCAATCTTATCCAATCGATAACCGATAATAAGAATCCTTAGCTGTATTTAAACTCTAACGTCTTCTTTCTTCTTTGCAGACTCCACACCAGCAACAACTAATCCAGCTCAGCAGAGAAGTCAACTGTCAAACCCTCTAGCTTCAACTGAGTCTTTTTCTTACGAGTATAAACTCTCATGGGCCTATCAATACCCCCATCGGCAATAAGAAGCTTGTCCTCAAGCTTCAAGTGAGGAAATTGCTTGATCAATGTCACAACTCGTTCCCAAGATTTCTCATGATCTGGCAGGTTAGTCCAAGACACCAAAGCTTCTAAATGCCCCTATGTATCATAACGGATGTCTAAAATTGACTCTGGTTCTATTAGCAGCTCTTCATTAGCTGAAAACGATTGTGGAAGAGCAGAGACGTCATGATTGGCCCCTAACACCGGTTTTAATTGTGATACATGAAACACTGGATGCACTTTTGAATCAGCTGGCAACTTCAACCGATAAGCCACATCCCCAATTCTGGCCAAAACATTAAAGGGACCATAATAACGAGCATCAAACTTCTGGTAAACACGTTTATAAACAGATTGTTGACGATATAGTCTTAGTTTAAGAAAGAACTTATCATCCACTGTAAATTCCAATTCTCTTATGTGTTTATCTGCATTGTTCTTCATTCTCTCTTGAGCTTGTTTTAAATGACCTTTAATTTGAATCAGCATTGCATCTCTTTCTTTAAGCATTGATTCCAACTCAAAGTTTGTTGTTGATCCTTCTTCATATTTCAACAACTTTGGAACCTGTCTCCCATAAACAACTTGAAATGGAAACTCGTATTATACCACAACTTTGCCCAAGGTAAAATTTTTGCCCATGTCTTTGGATGAGTAGAAGCAAAACATCTCAAATATATCTTAAGACAATGATTAATGACCTCAGTTTGCCCTTCAGACTGCGGATGAAAAGCAGTATTGTACTTTAATTGAGTGCCAGCAAGCTTGAACAATTCTTTCCAAAAAGAACTCAAAAATATTATGTCTCTGTCAGACACAATCGATAGTGGATATCCATGTAACCTCACTATCTCATTCAAAAATTTTGTAGCAACATCATGTGTGTAAATGGATGTTTCAGTTTCAAAAAGTGAGCAAATTTACTCAGCCTGTTAACCACCACAAGAGTGACATTAGTCCCCTGAGATACTGGTAGACCCTCTATAAAATCCATTGAAAGAGATTCTCAAATCTGATTTGGAATAGGCAGAGGTTGTAACAACCCAGCTGGTGCTAAGGTAGAATATTTGTGTCGTTGACACACATCACACTGAACAACATAACACTGTATTCCTTTGTCATCTTCTTCCAATGAAACATAATTTGTACCCTCTTTATTGTTTTCAATACCCCTGAGTGTCCACCTTCCAAACCATCATGATACTCGTTGAGAATAAATGGAATAGAAACCGAAGAACTAGGAATCAACAACCGACCCTTGTACAACAATCTCCCATCAACCACTGAATAACCAACTTTATCTGCCTTACCAGCCAATACTTTCTCCTTTAATTCACTCAAAGTCTTATCAGTTTCAAGCTCTTTGAGTATGTCCTGTAGCTGTAAGCAAGATGGTATAGTCAATGACATCAATGTATGAGAAATCGTCAACTTAGGATCTATACAAATTCTGGATAAGCCATCTGCAGCTTTGTTCTCAACACCAGGTTTGTAAAAAATATCAAAATCATACCCCAGCAGTTTAGTTAACCAACACTGATAATCCATTGAAACCTCTTTCTGTTCCAACAAGTATTTCAAACTCTTTTGATCCGTGTGAACCAAAAATTTCCTGCCTAACAAATAATGCTGCCACTTTTGAATTGCCAAAACAATTGCCATTAATTCTCGCTCATAAATCGGTTTGATTTGCTCCCTATCTGTTAAACCAGAGCTGAAATAAGCTATTGGTCTTTGATTCTGCATCAACACTGCCCCATACAATAACCTGAAGCATCTGATTCAACAATGAATATTGCAGAAAAATCTGGTAGGGCTAAAACAAGAGCTGATATCATTGTCTCTTTAAGTTGATCAAATGCCATTTGCGCTCGAGGAGACCATTCAAACTGATCTTTCTTCAATAAGTCAATCAATGGTCTTGCTATAACTCCATAGCCTTGCACAAATTTCCTATAATAACCAGTCAATCCCAAGAAACTTCTCAAGTATTTTACATTATTTGGTACTGGCCAAAGCCTCATTGCTTCTGTTTTTGCAGGATCAGTTGCAACTCCAGCTTGTGAGATAATATGACCCAAATATTATACTTGTAATTGGCCAAACAAACATTTCTTCTTGTTAGCTAACAGCTTCTGCTGAATAAAGATTTCCAATACTTTTTGCAAATGTTGAATATGCTCTTCCACAGAATTGCTATACACCAGAATATCATCAAAAAATACAAACACAAATCTTCCCAAGAATGCTCTAAAGAGATCATTCATCAAAGCCTGGAAAGTTGCTGGTGCATTAGTGAGGCCAAAGGGCATCACTAAAAATTCATAGTGACCATCTGCAGTTCTGAATGCTTTCTTTTCAATATCTCTCTCTTCCATACAAATTTGATGATAGCCAGAACGCATATCAAGTTTTGAAATTTTTTTGGCTCCATGTAACTCATCTAAGAGTTGATCAATAATTGGTATAGGAAACTTGTCAAATACAATCACCTTATTCAAAGCTCTATAGTCAATGCAAAATCTCCAACTTGCATCCTTTTTCTTGACTAACAAAACTGGGCTTGAATATGGACTGCAACTTGGTCTGATGATACCTGAGGACATAATACTTGATACTTGCTTCGACATTTCCTCTTTATAGGCTTGTGTGTACCTATATGGTCTCACACTTATTGGTCCAGCTCCTGCTATCAAATTAATAGCATGTTCATGACCTTGTTTTGGTGGGAGCTGAGTAGGTTCTTCAAAAACACTCAAATACCCATCCAATAAGTGCTCAACTGGAGGTGGAATTTAGTGAACTTCTCCTTTATGTTCCACCTGAAATAATTCCATTTCAAAACCAGTTGAAGGTTGTATCGTATGCAGAGAAGTCCCGTTGCTATGGAGAATAGGATCACCATTGAGAGTCACAATCACTCCTCTATGATTAAAAGATAACTCATGGTTTTCCCAGTCCATGCTACACTACCCTAATGTCCTCCATTGGATTCCAAGAATGATATCTGTGTTTCCAAGGTCTAACACAATGAAATCTGCCATAAATTCTACGTCTTGTAAGGTAAATGGAACATTCTGACAAATGCCAGTTCATGTGGATGTGATACCGGTTTCCAGTCGAATTGTAAGACCACTATTCACTGTTGGTAACAGCTTTGTTTTGGCTACAATTGATGGATATATGAAGTTATGTGTAGCCCCACTGTCCAACATTACCACTATCTTACTCTTCTCAATTGAACCCCACAGTTTGGTAGCTGTGAATGAAGGTAAGCCCATCATAGACAACAGTGATAATTCCACCACCTCTGTAACCGTACCAACTTCCTCTTCACAAGTATCACTCCAGTCCTCCTCTATCACTTCCACATCACACCCATTTAGTACTGTTAGCACTTTTAATTCAACATTCTGACACTTATGCATCCGAGACCAAGTACCCTTGCACTTGAAATATAGTCCCCTTCTTTTTAACTTATTCAATTCAGCTGGAGACAATCTTGTGACTAGTTGCCCTGTACTTTGAGGTATCTAAGTGGTTTTGTCACCTTAGTTTGTTTTCAAGTACAATGATTTCTCATTCTGATTTTCAGATCCTTTAACACCTTCTTTAATGATATCCGCATTTGAATAATGAGACCCCTCCTTGCCACTGTTATAATATGATGCC
This sequence comes from Cardamine resedifolia, assembly GCA_014578085.1. Taxonomy (NCBI): domain Eukaryota; kingdom Viridiplantae; phylum Streptophyta; class Magnoliopsida; order Brassicales; family Brassicaceae; genus Cardamine; species Cardamine resedifolia. The sequence continues at coordinate 278,830 of VBRH01000238.1, read as the reverse complement.
GATTTCAAAGGTATGTAAGAAGTTCTTCTATATTGAGTATTCTGAGCCGCATACGCCATTGAAGTACAAAAAGCACTATCCTCTATTCTCATAACAACATTGAAATGCTCAGTTAAACCCCGTGGTTCCTTCATTTTGATAACTTCCTGCATTTTTGGTTTCAAGCCAACATAAAATACATGCTTGAGATTAGCTTCATCAACACCCTTTACCACTGTTGACAATTCCTCAAACTCATTCACCTACTCTGCAATAGACCCAGTATGTTTCATACTAAACAACCTCTTCCATGGATTCTCTTCCAATTTTTAACTGAATTTTGCAATCATACGCCTCTTGAACTGAGACCAATTCTGAAACTCTTCACTTTCACTCTCCCGATTATACTAATTCAATACCGGTCCTTGCAAACTCACAGACATCAAATCCAATTTATCAATATCATTATAATTGCCCAATCTAAAGAACCTTTCCGCTTGCGTTATCCAACCATAAGGACGAGTACCGTCGAAAACTGGTAATTCAATATTTTTCAACATGCCGTTTTGATTCTCTAACACATTATGAATTCCTCGATAACCTAGTGCGTTATTTTTTGGATCTATATCACAGTTAATCGAACGCACCTGAGTATGATTCGTAGACGACGAAGCTTTTTGTTTCCCCAACACCTTATCCAAAAATTGATTTGCTTCCATTCGAGCTAAGGTTTGTGAAATCGAGCTCATGTTTTTGTCCAACGAATCCAATCGTGAATCCATTGAAGCTAAATGACTCTCCATAGCTGAAACACGACTCGTTACTCCACTGTACGAATCCGTCAATCGTTTCCAGCCACCACGAAGTACCGCGATCTCACCGTCCATCTCCGCCACCGTTCCTTGTAATTCCGACGCGATCTGCTCAGATTCCATCATTTCTTCCATTGTCATCGTCGCTTGTTCAATCCTTATCTTCACCACACCAATTTGTTAAGAAGAAAACTCGTTTATTCCACTTAACAAGATATTACAAGATCAAACTAATCGATCTCAAGAACAATCTTCTTGCAATCGCCATTTTTGCAGAGAAATAAACTCTCTAACAAACCCAATGATTAATCTTATCCAATCGATAACCGATAATTATAATCCTTAGCTGTATTTAAACTCTAATGTCTTCTTTCTTATTTGCAGACTCCACGTCAGCAACAACTAATCCAGCTCAGCAGAGAAGTCAACTGTCAAACCCTCTAGCTCCAACTGAGTCTTCTTCTTACGAATATAAACTCTCATAGGCCTATCACATAGTCTAATATATCTTGTCACAGAAACCATACTCGTATTATAAAGTTTTGTGTTTCTATTGATTAGCCAAATATGTTATTTTTTACAACCCAAACTAACTCATGTCTTATTTGCAGCATTACTTTAATTTTCCTGTTTTTTTTTCTTGAAATATTTTGTCAACTTGACACTACATTTACTTAAGTTTTTTTTTGTTGTTCTTTTGTTTGTGGTCTCTAGCAATCTAATCTAAATACGGGTCATTTTGATATTTGGTGTTGTTGTTTCAGATACATTGATCAACTTGGAATGACATCAATGTATAACCATAAAGTGTTTTGTAGACAAGCACTTGTTGGAACTATGCTCTTTTAAACACATCTTCTTTCATCCCAAACCCTGACTACTACGGTGCTCTCTTATGGCACCGTCTTATGGGGTCAAGAGTGCTTCAAGCCATTCACAATACAAGTCCTTATCTACGCGTCTACGCTCATTGCGCACGACAACATTCAGGAGGAGTCACACTTGTTGTCATCAATTTGTCCAACACCGAGTCTTACGAGCTGTTCTTGGAGGAGTACGCGAGTCTCTTTGAGTAAGAGAGAAGAGTATCACTTGACCCCCATGGACGGTGATATTCTGAGTGACGTCGTTTTGTTTAACGGAAATGCGTCAAGGTTAACGGAGTCTCAAGATATTCCGGAGTTGAAGCCTAAGTTGGTTGACTCGTCCACGCCCATACATGTTAAACAAGATTCTCTCGTTTTTGTTTCTCTTAAAGCCTTCAATGCTCCAGCTTGTGCTTAAGCTAAGCTCTTGTCTTAGGTTTGGTTAGGTTGTTGTTATAGTGTTTTCTGAATAAAGAGCAAGAATAAAAATGATGGTGCTTGGTTTAACAAATCTCTCACATAAAATTAAAAACTTGTCTTCGGGCACAAGGAATGTATCTAAATTGGGTAATCTCTTTGACTTACTAAGAGATCCTAAAAGGGAAATCTTATTAGAAACCCTTTGTGAGACTTAAGGTTATGACTTGAGACAAGGGAAAGGTATAGCTTAAGCAGCCTTTCACAAACTATCACATTCCTTGCCTTCAAATACTGTATCTATTTCTATTTAGCTTTCTTCAGTAGTTGATGGTACGATCCTGAAAAAACTATAGTGTTATGAATTAATCCAGAGAGTAACGAGCAAAACCTGTACCTATGGCAGCTGTAGAGGATCAATGGAAAGAAACAGAGATAGGCAAAACGAAATTGAAGTGTGTTATGTTTTCTTTCTTCTTCGTCGTCTTGTTTAAATGTTGTTAAGAGCCTAAAGGGTTTAGAGATTTGCAGGTACGAGAAGCTAAGTGAGAAGATTCTGTCATGGGAAGATAAGAAGAAGAAAAAGGCAAAGAGAAAGCTTCATAGAACAGAGGTGCCTCCCTCCCTCTTCTTCCTTTCTTTTTTTCTCTTTCCTCGGTTCCAAAAAATGATTTCGCGTGACTATAATAGAACTAATAGATGTGATAAATGTCCAGAGAGGTGTAGAGAGGACAAAGCTGAAGGCGATGGAGAGGTTCAGGGATGAAAACGAACGCATTGAGATCATTGTTGCGAGTGCAAGAGCACATGCATATGAGAGTCAAATGAAGGAAGAGTTGAAGGTTAAGGAGAAAGCAAACCTCATGAGAACAACGGGACAAAGTCCATCTACATGTCTCTGAATCCTGCAAGTTGTTAGAAATGTAAAACCAAACATTCTTAACTGTTGTAAAATGCAGACACAAATATAAGGTGTATTTATCTGTTAGAGTATTAGAGAGATAAACACACATGATCCATTATAGGACAAAGCTGAAAACCAAAAGTTTAGACAGTTGCATAACAGTACTAAAAACCAAGAGTTCAAAATCACAAATACAATGCCCAAACTTGCAATAAATAAAATATAAAAAAGTGCAAATCTACCACAAATCTTCTTCTGACTTCTGACCATTAAAGACTCCAAGTGCTAAAAACAGTCCCCACTGTAAACTACAAAATCCAGAATGGGCAGAGAAATCGAGAATATGTGTTACGAGTCCAGCACCAATCTCATGACGATGTTATTTCATTTACCAACTTTTCCAGAATAGGGTAAGCAAAATATAGTACCAAAGCAGATGGAACTGCGAAAAGAACTGTGAGGAGGAAGTAAAGGGCAAGAATGATGAGGCTACCAGGTATAGCAAAGAATACTATCAGAAGGAAGATTATCACAAACGGAAACTTGGAGGTGAAAGCGATGAAGAAGTCGAGAGATTTGTGAAAAGAGAACTGTTGTCTGCTTGGTTGGCTACTATGATCATGATGTGGCAAAATCTCTGAAGACTGGTTACGCAAAACGGGCCTTGAATTGCTGTTGCTGCCGTGGTGTCCCAGAGACATGTTACACCTTGGAGTCAACACGGATGGCTGATTATCGCTGACCAAGGAATCATGGCTTGTCCTGTCACCATTCAAACTCTCAACCATCCAGAGAAGGAAGAAATTCTTCCGAGGGAACTTTAGATTACCCTTGTAGACAATCCTGAAAGAAAGCAACTGACACCATGGGCACGAGACAAAGAACGGAATCCTTATATCTTGGTTCGAGAGTCTCAAGACAGCAGATTGGAGTCCAAACACACAATTCTGACAAAGAGTATGACCGCACCATAACACATAAGGAACATTCTCGACAATGTTGAAAGATTCCCAACATATGGGACATTCTAATCCTTCTTCATCCCTGCTAACATTTGAAACCTCGTCATCCGAGCATTGAGAGGAGGCTTGAGCTGGATCTTTAGGGGACTTCTTTAGCCCCATACTTCCAATAACATTCGACGCAAAACTCCACATTTGATCAAACTTAAAAAAAACTGAGAATGATCACCAAAATTTATAAAACCTGAGCCACTGTAACAAAACAATACCCAGTAATAATAACCCTCCCAGATTGAAAAGAGCTTCTTTGACCAACAGCCATCGTTTTTTACAAACCTGAATAAAAAGTGAAGAGAAATAAAAGTTCACAAAAAGCCACCTTTAAATAATGCTACACTTGTATGAGCATTGAATTAATGGAGCTACCTAAATTCTGGAAGCTGTTTTTCGAATTAAAGGAACGCCATTTACAACAAGTTCCAATTAATATTCAAAATTTCTATATATATAAATCTAAGTTATTGAGATATTATGAACATGATACAAATCAAAAGAAAAAAAAAAAAATATTTGCCGTCGAAAGCTCAATGTACGATACAGGGTAACTCCCAATCAAAATGAGAACAAAGGTTAAATAATCCTAATCAAAACATCAAATATAATCATTAATTCGCATGGAAATCCAAAATAAAATACAGGCATTTAGATGCAGAAGACGCAATAGATCAATTTAGGTTTAAAAATCGGAAATTTTGGTTTCGTAAGAGGGGATTGAAGTTAAATTACCGTTAAAACTTCCAAATTAGATACGTAGATGCAGAGATCGAGAAGAAGAAGAAGAAGAAGAAAGCCTCTCTCTTTCTTTCTCCCTCGTTGATTCGCCGTGAAGGTTTTTTTTGTTTTAATTTTTTTTTTATGGCAAAGCGCAAAAGAAGATATCGGAGAAAATAAAGAAACGACGTCGTCTAGTTGGTCGATGAATGTATACACGTGCGTCCCATCGGTGTAACCTCCGTGACGGTTAAATTATCAATTTTGCGAACGACGGTTTTAACGGCTCTGGCTTGGGGAATCTTTTGATTTTTATTCTTTTGTATGTTCAAACCTTCTTGATAGGTCAGAGGGTTTGAGCTTGAGGTATATTCGCGTAAACGACAGACAACTCAATTTCGTAGCTGGTTTTGATGTTTTTCGCTTATTTTCACCGATCCATCTAAATCACAGTTGAAGAAAATGAGAAGTAGAATAATTCGGAGTTAGGGCTATTTTCGATTCGTGTTTGTGAATCTATTTCTCAAAATTTTTCAGGTGAATCCTTCAATCTCACGACCTCTCGGTTTCTTAATTTTTCTTCTGTCTGTTGATTTTGTGAAAAGCTCAACGACTTAGATTAGAATTCTCGTCAATATCTAAAGTTTTTTCCTTTTTTCTTTCACTGTTGCTTTTGTATACTTTCTCTGGCAATTTCGTTCTCTTGGGGTTAGATTGATTTTTTTAATTGTAGACTATGGTTGGTTTTTGGAATCATTAGGTTTTTGAATGCGTTAGTATGATCTAGTTCTTTAATTTCACTGATTTGTTAATGTCTGATGCTAATTTTCGAACTTGAGCTTTGAAATTTCCAAACTTTTCGATGATTCGTTACATTTTTTTTTTAATCTCCTATTTCCAGTGAATAAGCTTTTGACAGTCTTGGCACCATTTTATGTAACAAGCAAATCTTCTTTGAAGGGGGGAGAGAAGGTGTGGTTTTTGGTTTGATCTGCAATGATGTATCAGGCCATTCCCACGGCGACAACCTCTCGTGGTGGAACTCCAACTGAGAGTGGTGATTACGTTGTGACTTTGGATCAAATTCCACGGTGGAGTGATGTTGAGCAGAGGTCATCTTTGGAAGGTGAAACAGGAGATCAAGCACATTCTAATCCGCGCTATGCAAACCCTTTGGCTTCGTCTTCTGAAGCTGGAAGTAGTGGCAATGGGATGGTTTCGAAGTTTCCTGTTGATCATGAGATAAACTCGAGAATATACCTGTGGAGAGGGGAACCATGGAACCTTGAGGTTGATGCTGTTGTGAATTCAACTAATGAGGTAAGCTGATGTCAGGGAATTATATTTTACTAGTGGGTAAGTGAAATTGCTCTTGATGTACGTATTTTGATATGGTTTATTTTCTTGGAATTGGAGGACAGAACTTAGATGAGGCGCATAGCAGCCCTGGTCTACATGTCGCTGCTGGACCTGGCCTTGCAGAACAATGTGCTACATTGGTACGAACTCTCTCCGTCACTATTTTCTAGAACATGGTTTTATAGGTGTTAGTGAAAAAGCATGACACTGTCTTTGAGATGGTTGGACGAAAGAGGATTTTTCACTTATTCTTTCTTTCTTGACAGGGTGGATGCCGGACAGGGATGGCGAAAGTAACAAATGCCTATGATCTACCAGCGAGGTAATTGGTGATGGAGAAGAGGGTTTATCATAAATTCACTCTTTACCTAGAGGACTAAAAAGCAAAGAAATTCTGCTCCTCGAATATAGTGTCTGCTCCTGCTCTATTCTTTAAAAATCCTTATCCTTATGATAGAGCTTCTCCATTGCTAACTGTGTACAGTTTTTTCATGCTGTATGAATACTACATCCTGTGATTTCTGAGGAATTTTCAAAACTAAGTTGGAGAAGCATGTTATTTCTTAAATACTAAACATTATGTGCGACTTTCATTTGGACTGTGAAAAAGGTTTGTGCATTAAACCCCAATTCCAAAAAAAAAAAGCTTATTGTTTCTTGTTCAGGAGGGTTATCCATACCGTAGGACCCAAATATGCATTAAAGTATCATACAGCTGCTGAGAATGCTCTAAGTCACTGCTATAGATCTTGTCTGGAGCTTCTGATAGATAATGGGCTTCAAAGGTGTGTCAAGTGAAATCCTTAATTTTTCCTTAATTTGTTTGCAACAATCAGTTTCTTTAGTAGTTTTGTGTTTTTCTTTATTTCATAAACTCAAGAACTTGATTTTGGTTTGAATACAACATTGCAGTATCGCTATGGGCTGTATATACACAGACGCCAAAAACTATCCCCGAGAACCAGCTGCTCATGTGGCCATAAGTAAGATAGTTCATAAACAGTCTCTTTGCTTTCAATCAATGACGTTTGTGTTTCCAACTTGTTTGCCATGTGGTTTTCAGGAACTGTACGCCGCTTTCTAGAGAAGCAGAAGGATAAAATCAGTGCCGTTGTTTTCTGTACCACCACATCCTCTGATACGGAGATATACAAAAGGTACCTTAAATACGCTGCAGCTGGTTTGCGAAAACCTGAACCTACTTTTTGTTATCCTAGTAATTTATTTGCTCACTTTTTTGAGAACCTTTACTTTCAGAACTATTCACGTAAAGACCATAGCATGTAGTTGGTTCTAACTGCTGGCAATGAACATAATTATCACATACCATAACTGCTTATAGTTATGTGATGCAGAAGCAATGTCGACCATTGCTAAAATTGTACTCTCTAAATGTAGATTACTTCCACTGTACTTTCCTCGAGACGAACACGAGGAAGAGGTTGCCATCTCAAAGCTCCCTGCTGATGTTGGAGATGAAAATGGTGAGACAGTTATAGACGACCGTAAAATCAGAATACAGGCCCTGCCAAATAAACCTTCACCCAGATCTTTTCCAACTCCAGTCGAGCACCCTGCTAGTGATCTTACTTTGTTACGAAGGTTGGTGAACTCTGTCTGCTTCAGTCTTTGCAGTTTATTTTCTCACCACGTTTCACTTTATTGATTAGCCATGTGATTTCAGGAACTCGAATCATCTTGATTCATATTTGGATCCTGCCTTCATGTCCTTGATTAAAGATCCAGATGAAAGGCGCAAAGAACAATGGGAGAAGACAGCACAAGCGCAAAGTGGTTTTAATTTTGTTAAATTGCTAGGATTTGGCGATTTAGGAGGACCCCCTCTCTCAGCTGCAGAGGAATACTCACTTCATTCGCGATACCTAGCAAAAGCTAATTCTCTCAACCTTTCCGAAATTGCAGAGATGAAAATTGTGTATGGTTTCTGTGTCCTTGCTTTTCTTTCTCTTTTTTTTTTTTTTGCCTTGCATAAGTTCACTTTTTATGGCATTGAGCCAGAGACTTATGGATACACAGACATTGACAAAGCCCTTTCTGTTTTCTTTCTCCAGCTACCGTGGTGGTGTTGACACCGAGGGTCGTCCTGTAATGGTTGTTGTAGGAGCTCACTTTTTGCTGAGATGTCTTGATCTGGAGCGTTTTGTGCTCTATGTTGTAAAGGTAAGCACACAATTACACACTCCCGATGGTTCTCCAACTCACTGCAATACACTGTCTGTTGAATACTACCGTGCATTGATTTTATTTGACTTCATATAGTGTTTGACGATACTGCAATTGGTACAAATTTACAGGAATTTGAACCTGTGATACAAAAGCCTTACTCGATTGTCTATTTCCATTCTGCAGCATCTTTACAAGTGTAAGTTGTTTAGTGTAAAAAGGACCCTTGTGCTATATAAGCTTCAATAAGATTTTTTTTTGCTTTTATGGATTTGATTATGCCATGTGAATAAATAAACAGCCAACCAGATTTGGGATGGATGAAAAGATTACAACAGATACTTGGTCGCAAACACCAGCGTAACCTTCAGGTATGAAATCACACCTTCTCAACCTCATTAAGGAAGGTTCCTCCTTGTCCTTAATCTTGATTATCTCTGCTTCGTCCAGGCAATCTATGTTCTTCATCCAACTTTCCACTTGAAGGCTACAATCTTAGCCATGCAATTGTTCGTGGATAATGTGGTAAAGTCCTGAATTAATTTCGAAGTCCTAACCTTTTTTCACAATACTCGACTTTTTCTAAATAAGTCTAATATACTCTTGTCTTTTACTTGTTGCATTCCGAACAATCCGATAAGGTCTGGAAGAAAGTTGTATATGCGGACCGACTTCTGCAGCTGTTCAAATATGTTCCTCGTGAGCAGCTAACAATCCCAGACTTTGTTTTCCAGTTAAGTTTTTCTCTATTCTTAGCTCTCTAAAGTGTTGTTCAGTTCTGGATTTGTTGTAATTACTGAATGTTGAGAGTGAAAATTTGCAGGCATGATCTTGAAGTAAACGGAGGAAAAGGTCTAATCGTTGATCCAAGAACAAAATACGTCTATCAACGGCCATGAAACCAAACCTCGTCCTCAAAAATCAAGACTGTTACTTCTTTATTCAGTACTTATTTGTATGTTTGCTTGTGCAATATTTCTTCATTCTTTCATGCTTATCTCCTCAGATTTTAGCTACCCTTTTTGTGTGAATGATGCTGGGAGCAAATAAACTCTTCTTCTAATTTGTAATCTAAAGTTTGAATCTTTGTTTATAATCCCATTTTCTCAGCAGAAAGAAAAAAAAAAAAAAGGCCAAAGACTTGTCTTTTATTCTCTCTTCTGTCAATGTTCTTGATTAGCTGAAGATGACTCAGTACATGCCATTGTTTAGATCATGCTCGAACTTGCGATCGGTAAGTCAGCTTCATGCTCACCTCCTCGTCACAGGCCGTCTCCGTCGTGACCCTCTTCCTGTAACGAAGCTCATTGAATCATACGCTTTCATGGGTTCTCCGGACTCGTCTAGGCTCGTCTTTGAAGCTTTTCCTTACCCTGATTCCTTCATGTACGGTGTTCTCATCAAATGCAACGTCTGGTGCCATTTACTCGACGCCGCCATTGATTTGTACCATAAGTTGGTTTTGGAGAAGACCCAGATTAGCAAGTTCGTGTTTCCATCTGTTTTGAGGGCTTGTGCGAGCTCGAAGGATTATCTGGGTGTTGGTAGGAAAGTCCATGGGAGGATTATCAAGAGTGGTGTAAACGAGGATGATGTGATAGAGACGTCTCTGTTGAGTATGTATGGTCAAACGGGGAATTTAGGTGATGCAGAGAAGGTGTTCGATGGAATGCCTATCAGAGACCTTGTAGCTTGGAGTACTCTTGTTTCTAGCTGTCTCGAGAATGGTGAGGTGGTGGAAGCATTGAGGATATTTAAGTGCATGGTGGATGATGGTGTTGAGCCTGATGCTGTGACGATGATCAGCGTGGTAGAAGGATGTGCTGAGCTTGGATGCTTGAGGATTGCCAAGTCAGTCCATGGCCAGATAATGAGGAAAATGTTTGATTTTGATGAAACACTTAGCAATTCTCTGCTTACAATGTACAGTAAGTGTGGGGACTTGTTTAGTTCGGAGAGAATCTTTGAAAAGATTGTCAAGAAAAATGCTGTTTCGTGGACAGCTATGATTTCAAGTTACAATCGTGGCGAGTTCTTTGAAAAGGCATTGAGAAGTTTCAGTGAGATGTTAAAGTCTGGAACTGAGCCGAATTTGGTGACCCTTTATAGTGTTTTGAGTTCGTGTGGATTGGTAGGGTTGATTAGAGAAGGCAAGTCGGTCCATGGATTTGCAGTGAGGCGAGAGCTGGATCTGCAGTATGAGTCGCTTTCTCCGGCCTTAGTTGAGCTGTACGCTGAATGTGGGAGACTAAGGGACTCTGAGACAGTTCTAAGTGCGGTTGGTGATAGAAATATTGTGTCATGGAACACTCTTATATCTTTATATGCACACAGAGGTATGGTGATTGAGGCATTGTGCTTGTTTAGAGAGATGGTGACAAGGCGAATAAAACCGGACTCGTTCACTTTGGCAAGCACAATCTCAGCATGCGAGAATACAGATTTAGTCCAGCTAGGGAAACAGATTCACGGACATGTTATAAGGACTGATGTTTTGGACGAGTTTGTGCAGAACTCGATGATAGATATGTACTCTAAAGGCGGATTTGTGGATTCAGCGTGCACTGTATTTGATCAAATCAAGCATAAGAGCATTGTGACATGGAACTCAATGCTCTGCGGGTTTTCTCAGAATGGTAACTGCTTAGAGGCGATTAACCTGTTCGAGTATATGTATCATAGCTGTCTCCAGATGAATGAAGTTACATTTTTGACGGTTATTCAAGTGTGCTCAAGCATAGGCTCACTGGAGAAGGGAAAATGGATTCACCACAAGCTCATCCTTTGCGGTTTAAATGATCTTTTCACTGATACAGCTCTAATCGACATGTATGCCAAATGTGGAGATCTCAACACAGCTGAAACCGTCTTCAGGGCCATGTCAAGTAGGAGCATTGTGTCATGGAGTTGTATGATCAACGCCTATGGAATGCACGGACATATTGGATCTGCCATATCTACGTTCAATAAGATGGTGGAATCCGGAACGAAACCTAACGAGGTTGTCTTCATGAACGTTCTATCTGCTTGTGGTCACTCTGGTTCCGTTGAAGAAGGTAAATACTACTTTAACTTGATGAAAAGTTTTGGAATCTTACCAAACTCAGAGCATTTCGCCTGTTTCATTGACCTTATGAGCCGTTATGGTGATCTCGAAGAAGCATATAGAACCATTAAGGAGATGCCTTTCTTAGCTGATGCTACCGTTTGGGGTTCTCTGGTCAGCGGATGTAGAATCCATCAGAGAATGGATATCATCAAAGCCATAAAAAATGATCTCTCGGATATTGTTACCGACGATACGGGATATTACACTCTCTTGTCCAATGTATATGCTGAAGAAGGGGAATGGGAAGAATTCAGGAGAATGAGATCGATTATGAAGAGTTCGAGTCTCAGGAAAGTTCCTGGGTACAGCGCGATCGAGATCGATAAAAGAGTTTTCCGATTTGGAGCTGGGGAAGAACCATGTATCCAAACAGAGGAAATATACAGGTTTCTTGGGAATTTCCAGAATCAAACTTTTGAAGTAGATTATTTACAGATCAACGAATGAAGAACATGTCATAGATTCTTAGAGCCATGTAGGAATATATATTCTTTTTGAGCCAATAGATTACACAGATGCAGATACTGTAATTACCAACCAGCCTAACAGAAATCAATAATGTTTTTTTTTTGTTTTCTTTTTCTTTGGCCCTTCTAAGTGAGGACAAGATATACAAAGGGCAAACCAACACCCACAAACATGGGGTGATTGAGAAATGAGAATAATAAAACATCGATTCTTCAACGGTGAATCAATTTTTTCCATGTTACTTTCTCTGGTGTTTCTCCTTCTATAATGTTCCTCAAATTGTGAAAATCGGACTTAGTTCATGGAAACTTTATGTTAAGATCACCGTTTGGGGAGTACCTGCAGGGCACCTTTGTCGCCTTGGCCTTCTGGTTGCATTTCCCCATCCTGTAAGGCTCCTATCTTCCAGTCCCACCATTTGTACACTGTTGTTATTAACTGGTTGTGCCAAAGACGAGCTAACCGGAGCTCTGTTAATGTTGCTGACCCGACGTTTTCTTCCCCTACTAGACCCACCTCGGTTTGAGCTCCTTCGGGCCACTCCTGTGTTCCAATTGTAGCCTGTGGCTTTCATTAGTCCCTCAAACATTTGAAGATCTTCGGTTACTTCAAGCCTAGACAGAGAGGTAAGCCCAGGGAGAATATCCCTTTGGAAATCCCGCCTTGGTCTTCCTCGTCTTGCTTGTCCTCTTCTTAGCCGGTTAGCTGTGATGCCCACAGAACCCGTCCCATCGAATTTCAGATATTCTGGGACTAAAGGCTTTGGCATGTAGTCTTCTTCTTTGGTCTGGGGTAAGTTCAGAGTCATTGCCTCGAAGTAATCAAACTCCCCAGAAGAACATTCTTCACGGCAGCCTTCACAATCTCTGGCTTCCAAACAAGCATCAATTTTTTTTTCTAAATCATCGCCACAAGCAGCTATTGTGTTTACAAACCAAGAGAGCGGGTCCTTAGCAACTGCATCCGTGGAAGAGGAAGCAGCTTCGTCAGTATTAGAGTACTGGTGAGACAGTGAGATGGTGACTATAGCTTCTGCTGCTGCATTGATGAGTTCATCCACAGAGGCTCCAGCTTCACCTTTCTCTGGCCGCCAAGTTTCCTCATCTCTTTTCTCTGTGAATTTCTCCCCTTCTTCTTCACTATCAAGAGTAGGGGGAGCTTCCAAATCTATCAAAGTAGTTGCTTTTCTTTCCACTCTTGAATTAGAACACAAGCCGGTATCTTCATCCTCGCCAGCACATAAATTCAAGTCAATGTAGTGCTTGGCAGGTTTTTTACATTCTTCATTGCCCACAACAATGGCATCAGAAACCGAGGCTTCACATGGCAAGTTGATATCAAGGTTTCTCTTCACCAAGGTGTTTACTTCCTTGGGTTGATCAGTGATACGCACAGAAGAAGGGATAAGGGAAGGGTGCTCCTCGCAAATAGAATGCTTCTGAGAGGTCGGGAAACCAAGAATCTTTCTACTACTCTGTGAATCGGCCATTTCAACATGTCCCAAGTTGGCGTCATTGAAACATGAAAAAGACCTCAAACCATTGTGAGGATACACATTGTTCGAGCTGTCACCCAGATCGCTTCCATCCATGAACTGATTTGCAGAAGCATTCAAATCCAAACCGCCATTGGTTATTTCATTTTTGTTAGGGGGCTTAGGTTTTATCCAGGGTAACCCAGCAGAGGACTCCAGCTGTTTTGGTCGTTGAAGGTTTTCAAGACTCCGATGCTTCAAAGCCTCACTCAAAAAACCATTTGTAACCGCCCCTTTTGGGCCATTGTTAAGATGGTTAAAGTTTCCTGATGCAAAGTTAGAGGCTGTTTCCTTTGACCCTGAAGAGAAACCTTGGTAAAGCCCGTTAAAATCACGGCTTCTCATCTCAGAATTTGAACCTGCTTTTGCTTGTGCATTAAAATTCAAGAATGGATTCGTTTGAAGTGGCAAGGATTTTTGAACTGAGCTGCTGCTGCTTCGATTTTCCCATGATGAAATCCAATGGCTCCAAGGTCTGGCAGATTCAGGGTGGTAGCCATGATTCAAGCTTGGTGCATTTGATGCCACACTTGATTCCACATAGCTATCATAGGAAACTTCAGGTTTCCTTTGACGAGCTTCCCATTCGAAAGATGCTCTTTCGCCCGATAACATCCTATGATCAGTTGAAGTATAACCCAGAGGTTGAGATGCACTGTTAGAAAGAACTTGTACCGAATGAGAAGGCAGACATAACTTGTCTTTAGTAGTGCTTTTCCCGTGCCCTATAACCATCCATAGAAAAACATCAGATCTAGAGGATAGGCAAAAATTTGCTACACATAAGAAGCTACTGTATCAGTACATAATCCACAAATCAATCTATGAGCAACAGACATGCACTGCCATCATAAAAAAGACATCGAGCAGGAGGACGCATAAAACAGTTTCACCTCACTTCAATATGGTTTCGAATGTTAGAGAAACCAAATGAAAGAACAAGTAACAGGCCACTTAATGAAAAATCTCACCTGCTTCTAGAACCATTCGTCCATTCTGACTTGTACTTTGTTCCAACCACTGTCCTTGTACACGTGCAAGGCCACTTGCATAAAGAGAATATATATCCCTTGAAGAAGAAGCAGGTACTGATTCTTGGCATTGGACTGGCTGGTTCAAGTCGGTTAACCCATTTGGTTTCTTCATAACCAAAGAATATCCAGAAGAATCGTCCCGATGAGAAGCACAGCCTCTTTCAAAAAACAGCTTGTCACCAATTTCTTTCCCTGCTTTAGACTGGTCATACGTATTTTCACCATCTGTATCGAGATACTCATCTGCTGGGAGTTGAAGATCAATCATTGTTCTCCTAACCTTGACAGGTCTAACCTCTAACACCTCCTTACCCTTTGAACAAATAATCCCATTTTGCATAGGAACATTGCAAGCTTGAGAGCTGCTTCCTTCACCACATAAGAGAAATCCAGGAATCTCTCGTTTAATAGCACTTTCCGGTGTATGTTCAGAGTGATTCATGTGATCAATAAAGCTCTTTCCCCTAACTTCATCCATCAAACACTTCTGTGTTCTATACAAACGATGAAGCTCATAAACCTGCATAAATAAATAAACAAAAACAAGAAAAAAAAATCAATTCAAATTTACTAAACATATAAAAAGAACAATCCAATAGAGTAAAAAGATTTTTTTTAAAAAAAAGAAAAATACTTGATTCTTAAATACAGCTTCGTGATCGAGCATCGTTTGTTTCAAAGTCTCTCTCTCGTATCCAGAGTAAGCATCCGCCGCAGCTCTCGCCGAGAAACCATTCTGATATTGCAAATTTTTATCTCCACAATACATTGACCAGCTATTACTGTTTGAATCTTCACTGTGATCCCTCATTAACATTGTCGGCATTAAGCTTTCACAATTAACTGTTTCTCCCATTCCTCCTCCCAAAAAAACAAAAATAAATTAACGATGAGATTTAAAAATCAATTAAGTAATTATCATATTTTATTAATCAAGAAATCAATTCAGTGAATGAATGAATGAATGAAACTATAAACATCTGAGCTTTAATTTAGCTTAAAAAAAAAAAAGATTAGGAATAAATAAAAATGTAGGGAAATTTTCCGAGAAAATGGGAGTCCATGAAATCTGAAGCTAAATCTAAAGCGATCCTCCATTGATTACTCACTCACAAAACTAATCTATAAAACCAAAAAAATAAAAAAAAATTCTGACAAAAATCACCGTACGATGAACAGTGTAAAGAAGCTGGATCGATTCAGTCAAATGCCTAACCTTATTTATTAATCAAAACTAAACAATAATAAATCCATTGAAATGTTAACAGAGACAGATATGGAAAATTCAGCTTAAGAATATAATTAAAATAATATAATATAACCAAACAAAAAAAAAGGAGATGGAGATTATTGTTTACCTCAGCAGAGCCACATCCTCTCTAATCGCTGCTCTTTAGAACAGAGAAAAATCTTTACACAGCGAAGATTTTTTTGAATAACACTCACTCCCAAATCGGCGACATATATATTTATACAAATGAGAAATTAAATATCATTAAAAAAAAAAAAAAGATAATACTAAAAATAAGCAGAAGCGAATATTTTTCCCAGAGAGAGAAAAATCTAAAGAAAGAGGACAGGAGACTATAAGTAGCGAAATAATCGAAACTCCATGGAAGAAGAGACGAAAGCTTTAGAGAATCAGATCGTCATCGTCGTCGATCCGCTGGGCCAACTCTCTCTCTCTCTATCTGTCTCCTTCTCTCTCTGATTCTTAAAACGGAGAAAGCAAATATAAAAGAATTAGAGCTTTTTATATTCCTTTTTTATTTATTTATTAATTTAATTTTCTCGGATTTGGTGTTTTCTCTTTCTCTTTCTATAGCAGTGAAGAAAGAGAAGAAGAAGTTCGGTGTAGAGGGAGAATGGAGAGAGATCCCGTAAATTAAAAATATATAAATATAAATCATAATGTCGTTTTTTTATTTTTTCCCCATTATTTTACATTTTCCAGGTTTTTACTCTTACCTTTTTCATCATTTTGAAGAATTTGAGATTTCGTTTAAGACAAACAATTACAAAACCATTAATGCAGTTTATTTCTTTTTATGGTTTCTATAATTGTACATAGAAAATAAACTTTTTTTGAATTCGGTTTTATTTGTAACTCCGCTATTTTCACTTTTTTAAGAAAAAAACATTTTAATGAAACATTACGATACATAATTTATAAATTTAATAATTATGTCACAAAACTTTTTCGAAAAAGTGAACACTTTGTGCTATAATTAGCCAAAGATGTTTTTATTGGTAACTCCGCTATTTTCAATTTTTCGAAAAAAACATTTTAATGAAGCGTTACAATACATAATTTATAAATGTAATAATAATTAGTCACACAAACTTTTTTTAAAAAAAAAGTGAACCATTTATGATGTAAGTAGCCATAGATGTTTTAATTGGTAACTCCGCTAAATATTTTAAAACAAAATTTCTGAATTGATTTTTTAATGTATCAAACAGAAAATACAAAATCTAAATCTAAATTTAAAATATATCCAAAGTACAATTTATTATCATTTAAGCAGATTAATGGAGACAAACTTACATGAGATATTCAACTTAGTGTAGGTAGAACCATTTAGAGTGAATGTCATCAAACAATAGAATTATCTATTGTAAATCATCATTATAACAATTCTCATAATTTATAATAAAATAATAATAAAACAATGTTAAAATAAAAGTTTAAAATATATATTCGCATCGACCAGAATCTAAAGATATCTTAAAATTAACATAAAAATGAATTTGAAGGACATTATAAAAGCTAAGACAATTGATAAAATTAAGACCAAATAGTTACCCTAAGTTACAAGTTTGATGATAACACTAACACTACTTGATTTCTAAATGAAGCATCAATTGTTTAATGTTTATAAATTAGGTTAGATTGAAGAAAAGCCTGAGGGTCCCTCAGTCGACGCAACTTTGAGGTTTTTATAGGTTGAATGTGGGTCATAATTTAAAATGACCCTAACTTTGAAGATAATTACGGTTTTGGGATTGGTTTTGGATACTTTTGTAGTTTGTTTCTTCTGTTCGTCCCTGATTGGTTGATTTTCTACTTAAATACAAAATTATTATAAACGGCTCTGTTGTGGAGATTATTACATAAATGCCACTCTTCCGAGGAAGCATTATATCTTTCGAATTTAGCTACGTGTCATAGTTTTGGTGGACATGAAGACATTAATCAATCTAGTTGTTACATTTGTTATGCATTTTTTTATTTTATCGACTGATATAACTATATAAGTCAACTTGGAATGTTTATAATTATTTAAACCCACGTACCAGACAGTTGTACAAACCACCGGTACCAAACAAAGATATAAAACATATAATAAATTATTTTATACACTAACATTTAACGGTAACGTGTTTATACATTATTAACATATTAGAAACCGTATGAATTTATATTTTCTCTCTTGTGTAAAATAATTACAAGGATAAACTTTTTATAAGTGTGGAATTTATTGTCTAACGACAGGAATAATGTTAGTATGATTAAAACAAAAGATACGGTAGATCTAGCAGTCAAGAAAAAGTAAAGTAAAGATGTAAAATTTCAAATACACTTTTTCTTGTAATCCACAAATACATTAGGTCTAGGAGTCGAGGGTTCACCGAAACTTTGAGACGGCTGATGCAATATCTAATCAATTTCTTTGATATAGCCGTCTTGAAAAATTTGGGCCCAAACGAAACAAATAAATTAACATTCAATTTTTATAGTAAAAAAAATTATTCTTCAATTACTTAATAGAAAAAAAAATCAATCTCGACAAAACTCATGTTTAAAAACAAAAATACAATAATATCTTTAAAAGAAAAAAAAACATAATTTAAAACTTCTGAAAAATAATTCTTATTGCATTTTTCTCTCCGAAATCATTCATTAAACTTGTATAATCGAGGTTTCTAATCATGTTTTTTTCTATCGATAACATAACTAATCTGTTTAAACTTTCTTGTGACATAGTCGATTATAGGTAAGACTTTATTATAAAAAGAAAGAAAAAAAAAATTTGAAACCGAAAAAAATAATATGGGTGAGCCCATTCAAATGTTTCATTGGATATGGGCCAGGACAAGCATGCTTCGATATGGTTTTAATAGTTACAAAAGGAGTGTTTGTTTCAAGCACGCACTAATGACTTGCAATGGTCTATAATCGTCAAGCAGTGAACTAAGGTCCAATATGATTTTTTTTGTTTCTCAACTTCCAAACATATATATATATATTAAATCGTGAGAGTTTCGGACCTTTGGTCCATAATCTCTTTTGGTAATCGGAATCAGTCTTTAGTATATTCCAATTTAAAAAATGACGTTTCGTTTCAAAGAGAGTTTAAATCTGAAACAAAGAAAATCAACTTTTTATGCTACCACTAGGCCACCACCTCTATACATACTTTTTTTATCTAGACATACTACAAATTATGAATCATGAGATCATATGGTCTCCTTGCATAACGTTTTATATATCACTTCTTACTAATTTTTTTTTTTTTTT
>VBRH01000238.1:238742-250105 GCA_014578085.1 Cardamine resedifolia | reverse complement strand
TTTTTTTTTTTTTTTTTTTGTTAATTGGATATGACTTTGTTTTTGTTGCTTGTGTAGTATTTGAGATTGTATAATGTGGAGAGCTCTTCGCTAAGTCTAGAATTGTATTCTCAAGCTGCTCTTCTTGATTGTTGTTTCGAGAATGAATCAACTTCATTTACCTCTGCTTCTGATGGATTTATCCGAAGGTTTGCTTCTTTATTGTTTGAAGTTAGCATCTTGATGTGTTTTTTTTTAAGGAACCCGCATATGGTTTTAAGGAGCTCATGTGTTTCAATTACATATTCGAAACTATGTGTGTTGTCAGGTACGATTTAAACGCCGGAGCAGTTGATGCAATTGGAAGACATGAAGACATTGCAACATCTATTGTATATTCTTATGAAAAAGGTCAGCTTGTTACACTTCTACTAAGTAGTAGTGACTGTTTTTAAATATTTGTTGAACAGTGTGATTTGGCATTTTTCTTTTACCAAAATTGCTTAATTCTTGTCTAATTGATCAGAAGATTATAAGATATTGATAGTCAAGTGAATGTCTTTAATCATTTATATACATATGGCTCTCCACCCAAAACACTGCCCTTATAGGCTGAATAAAAGAAAATTGGATAATTTGCTCTCGGATATTACAAGTATGATGTGGTCAGTTTGGATCTTTCCTCATTTTTATCAATAAATGCACATTTCAAGAGGATTTTTGTTTTTCCAGGTTTTGAGTTTTGCATCAATGACTTTGGTAACATTATATACTGTTGGCAAATTGATTCAAAATCCATTTCTATCAAAAAGTAATCTTTCGATGTTGAATATGCAACCATTTAATCAGGTGAAGTCATCTCTACTGGATTGGATGAGAAGATCAAATTTTGGGATACACGACAAAGAGAAAGTCTTGTGTTTTCAACTAATGCTGGTGCAGCAGTGGGATGCATCACTGTATCTGGAAACAACTTAGTAGTTTGCGTTGAAGCATCAATGCATATATATGATTT
The DNA here is from genome assembly GCA_014578085.1 of Cardamine resedifolia. Lineage (NCBI taxonomy): Eukaryota > Viridiplantae > Streptophyta > Magnoliopsida > Brassicales > Brassicaceae > Cardamine > Cardamine resedifolia. The sequence continues at coordinate 249,111 of VBRH01000238.1, read as the reverse complement.
GCGCTACTTAGATCAACCTTTTCAATCTTATGCATCACAAGTGGAGGTACCAATCAGATGTGTCACCTCTGTACCTTACTCCAGAGGTAAACATAAATAATTTCATAGACCACTAAGGAAAGATTGAGGTTACATATACAGACCAGGGTTCATGTTTGGTTTGATTTCTAAGATGTTCGTAGTTGCTATTGAGCAGGATATGCAGTTGGGTCAGTAGATGGACAAGTAGCCGTGGATTTCCCCAATACATCATGCTCCAGTGAGACTAAGTAAGTCATGATTAACCACAATATGAAAGTTGAAACATACAAAATGATCATTTAGTGACTTAATGTTTGTATGTGTATCATAAATTCATGGCAGATACAGTTTTCGATGCCATCCCAAGTCTAGGAATGGAAGAGTTGATGGTGTATGCATAAACGCCATTGAGTTCAGTCCATGGTAGGTTTGCATCATTAACCATCTAATGGTTATGTATACATGATGGATCTTATAGGGTTGATTCTTTTGTTGTTGGCACAAGTGGGTCAGGGACTTTTGTGACAGGTGACAATGAAGGCTACATGATCTCATGGAATGCGAAAAGCAGAAGAAGACTCGTTGAGGTTTTTAACATGACTTGTTTCTCTAGATTATTCTTTCTTGCCCTTATATTGTCTTTATAATCTTTTGTGTTTTGTTTACAAAAGTTGCCAAGGTACTCAAATAGTATTGCGTCATTGGCATTGAACCACACTGGAGAACTCGTGGCCATTGCATCAAGCCACACTTACCAAGCAGCTAAAGAGAAGTAAGTCCCATTCTTTACTTTTTGTTTGGTTTCATCATCACATTCACACAGTAGATTATAAAAAAAAAGCACTTGTAATTGTGTTTTGCAGGGAAGAAGCTCCTCAAGTGTTCATACACAGGTTCTAAAAGATTTGATAGCTTCTTAAATCTCAAGTTTTTACTTATAGCTATTTTGTTTGTGTTTGTTTTGGTAGCAGTCACGTTTAGCTTGGCAAGTAGAGATTCTTAGTAGTTGCTTAACAGAAATTGGCTCGTGTCAATATGTAATGATTGTATCTCTTTTAAGTCTCTCTTGTGTTTACTACGCTCATGTTCTGTATTTATTATTATTTGGATAGCCCAAACTTGGTATTGACTTATAGTCAACTATTTGCTTTCCCTTTAATTATTCTGTCGGCACAACTGAAATTTACATATATATTATGGCAATCGATCTTACAATGCAAATGTGTGCAGTGTACTACACACTTGGACATTTAGATTATGCATTTACCATGTACACTTGGCCATGAGTGGGTTATACATCTTAACCAATAATGAAAATGAGTAAATATGAAACAGAAAGTAAATGTTGAGACTTGAGAGCAATATGTTTCCAAGTTTTATTGATTATCCATTGACCAAATGATTCATTCGGGGATTCAAGTCTCGTGACTGCTTTTGTTAATTATAGTTACTCGTCAGGGCATAAGGGAAGAAGAATGGACGAAATTTGCAAACAAGAAAAGAGATCCAATAACCTTTTATAAAATATGAATGAAAATCTAGCATTCTCTTCACTTTCTCATTCTTTGAAAATTTGATATAGAATTTTTCAAGTTTTTGATGGATTTGTTCATTTGAATTCTGAATTGGTGTGAATTTACTCGAGAGTTGGTGTGAATTTTGAAACACTAATCAGGAACTATAAGTGCTTTCCACTGATTATCTTTTTATTTTACAGCACATTAAATTAGTTAACAGTATAAAAAAAAGAAACATTTAAAAATATCAAATTCCTTTCTCTTCATTACCCATCAAGTAGTAATTGCCCCCACATCTTATAATCGCTTCCATTGCCCACACAGTTCACAATTCACAATTCACAATTCACAGCCTCACAATATAGAAATTTAAGTATCATAAGTTATGTGTCTATCAACTTTACTATTAAACATTTATTCTATGGGAACAAGTTTTTGTAGAAATGAAACATTTTCTTTTTTGTTGGTCAAACATATAAATGAAAGGTGAAAAAAACTAAAATAGAAAATAGGAGAATTCGGGTGTAGTGAGAGTCACGGGTATGGGTAGAGGCACAGGGCACGTGCCTCAAAGAAAAGACCCAAGCAAATGAGAACAAGTCACTCTCTGTATGTCTCCATCTACCATTTTGTAGTATTCCTTGCTTGGATCATTCATGTATATATATATATATATATATATCCTTCATCCTTCAAAATTTAAACAATTACATTTCATTATCTAATTTAATATACATTTTGTCCTGCCGAAAAGCTGTTAGTATTTGTCATATCTTTTTTTTGTCTATATTGACTTTGCTACCATTGTGTGTCACTTCTTTTGTTTAACCAAGCATCATTATTAGCCAAGCAAATTTGGTGATTTATATAAGAGCCATACTCTTTATTGGTGCGTATCTATAAAGCTCAAACTTATAATTAAAGAAACTTCTTATGCTATGGTTTCATTGTATATTGGTGTGTATCTATAAGTTTATACTATGATATTTTTAGAGACTCGAAAAAACGAGAAGTAATTAAAGAAATACAAAGTATAAACTATGGTTTCATTGAAAATGTTATATTATATTCATTAGAATCGTTCAACGTTGGTTGCGACCGGATGTCTCGATAAACGATTAGCCGTATTCACCGGGCGTAGCATTATTATTTTATTTAAAATCCTTGTTCACTTCGAAGCAGGAGAGGGAATATTAACTATTTTTATTATTCGTAGTATTGTACTAAAAAAAAAAACCTATACTCAATTACGTTTTTAGGATTTTTATAAGAATGCTTGTTCTACCTCATAGAGTTTCTTCTTCTATCGATAAACTATTATATTGCAATCACTTCTACCAAGGGAAAAAAGAATATGAAGAAGGAAAACGACATACATAAAGAGGTCCTTAGAATTTAATGCTTCACATTTACTCCTTCACCCACACACCTTTTGTACCTTTTTAATGATCTTATGGGGGTTTTAAACTTTTAATAGTTTAAAGGAAAATATTCAAATAGAATTTCAGCTTATACATTAAATTATATTTTAATTTATTAATTTACCTTCACCTATTAATTTTGTTAAGATTTGTGTATTCAAATAAAACAAAAATTTAGTCTTATGGGCATCGACTAAAATCTATTAAACCGCATTTAGTTTATCACAATTGACTTAACCAAAGACTAATCTATGTTTTGTGGTTTTGCAAAATTATATGTGCAATTTTTCGGCCGTTACTTTCATGGGGGTGTGTCAGAATCGATACATGTTTTTTTTAGAAAAAATCGATACAATCTGAATCAATTGAAGAAAGACAGTAAAAAGAATTCCACTACCCTAAAAACCGATATTTTTTCGTATCTGCATGCAAAGTCGACGTATATTAATTTATATATTTTACATAATAGACATGTAAGACATTGGCTTTCGATCCAAATGACCCTGTTTAAGAGAAGTATCAAGAAAAAGGCAACTAAAACGTAAACCAATTACAAAAAATAAAATAAAAAGAGTTTTTTTCCTTTTCTTATAAAAAGTCCATTTTCTGACACAAGAGAGACCACATACCACTAGCTACAAAAGCTTTTAAAATCGAAACAAAAACCACAAACTTAAAATAAAATAACAATCCAAACCTTATAGGGAAAATTAATTTTGCAAAATTCATTTATCTTCCCGGACCGTCAGTTTCTTGATGCTATGTTCTGTCACTCTCGATCCTCGAATATTGAAAATCAAATGGACTATAGAGCTACTTCAATAATATACCTCCATCTATACGTTTATTTATTTATTATTGAAATCTTTCTTGTAATATTACTTCTTTAGAGTTTTAAAATTCTCTTTAACCAAATCGGTTTGATTTATTTTCAAAAAAAAAAAAAAAATGGGCTTGATTTGTGTAACAGGTTGAAACTGTAAAGTGTGCAGAGTAGTTACCAGTTTGGAAGACTAACATCTAAGACAAAATCTTCATTTGGTACAAAACATTTAATGTGACCTGAGATAATTTATTACACTAGGACACATTGTAATTAGACTAAACAAAGAACATGCTTAGGTTACCTAATCACAATTAAATCTCAAAATAATATAGTTATATCCTCATTTGAAGTATGAAGAGAAAGTAGAAAGAAACAGTGTGGGTGAAAGCATAAAGGTAACAAAACCAATGGGTAAAAGTAAAACGGTAAAAAAGTGAGATAGAGAGAGAGAGAGAGTGATGGCAATTTAACAAAGGAGAAAGAAAAAAACAAGTGTTACTGGATTTGCCAGCAACAGGACTGTGACACATGATTTGGCCTTGGAAAAAAGGTAATTGCTTTTAATTATAACTGCTTTCCCATCTCTCTCTCTTCAATGGTGGGTTCTTTAGTAGTAGATCTCTGCTTCAAAGCTCAAAGCTTTACACAGAAGGTACATAGAGAATCGGAGAAGAAACCACTATCAAAGAGTCTACTTTTCCTTTTTGTTTCTACTTGGTATTATTTACTTTTCACACTGTGGTCAAATGTCTTCTTCTCCACTACTCTTTCCTTTGGTTTGAGACTTCTTTGTTACTTTTGAGTCCGTGATAGAAGAAAAAATGTTGGATTTTTGGAGGAGATGAGGGGAAAAAGGGAACGTTTTTATGTTTATTTGACTTGTGTCTCTTCGATCTACATCTGGGTTTTGCAGCATTTTAGTGGAAAATGAGGAAACATGGATGGCAATTACCTTACCATCCACTTCAGGTTCTTCAAATCTTTCGATTCTAAGTTGATATTTGTTTGGTGGGTTTCGATTTTGAAGTGAATAAGTTTGGATTTTTTTTGTTTTTGTAATTTCTGGGTAGGTGGTGGCTGTTGCTGTGTTCTTGGCTTTAGGGTTTGCTTTCTATGTCTTCTTTGCTCCCTTTGTTGGGAAGAAGATTCATCAGTACATTGCGATGGGCATTTACACTCCCCTGGTAAGCTAAATTTCTCTGCTTTGCTTTCAATTAACTTTGAAGGCTTTCAATATCAAAATCGTGTACTTGTTGGCCGTTTCTGTGTGTGTGTCTCTATTTTGTTGTCTTTCTCTTTTTGGGAAATGCTCATCTCTTTTCTTAAGTACATAGACCATTGGTTCCACAATCTAACACGTCTTGTGAAATTTGTTACTTATAGCTCATTTAGGGAAATTAGATTTACAGGTTTCTCGTTGGATTTTGATCTGGTCCCCATTAAGAGATTAGAAGCGTCGTTGATTCCTGAAAATGGACAAGTTAGCTCTAGATACTTCTTGATTCCGAGCCAATTTGAGGGCAATGGTTGAAACTTCGATCTCACATCTGTGGATTTGCCATTTCTGTTTTTAATATTCAGCTGCATTTGAGAGCTTAGTCTTTGAGATTGTGTACACCTTAAGTCTTTGAACATTGTGTGTTACTTCTTCCTTTATTGGATGGGTTGGTATCTTCTTAAAGACTGCTTGAGTTAGTGACAACTTCTTTTCAGATTACATGTGTGGTTGGACTGTATATATGGTGTGCGGCTTCAGATCCTGCAGACCGTGGAGTTTTCCGTTCAAAGAAGTACCTTAAAATTCCTGAAAATGGGAAATTTCCTCTATCAAAGGATACAAAAGATGGTTGTGGATCAGCTACAGGTGATGCGAAATCTCGTGACAGCACGCATGTACAGGATGCAGAAAATGAAACTAACAAGAAACTGGAGTCATCAGAAAGATCTCCTCTTCTGTGTGTGCTTTGCTCCCCTTGTGCATTGCTCTGTAGTTGTTGCGGTGGAAGAGATGAATCTTCTGAGCAGATGAGCGAGGATGGGATGTTTTATTGCAGCCTGTGTGAAGTTGAGGTACGGGGAATATTTGAAATCACAAACTTGTATTATCATTTCTTCTGATTGGCTTTGGAGTTTTCTTGTTTCACGGTTCAATATCAAGTGAGCTCTACATATTCTCTGCAGTAATAATCGTCTGAATCCATAAACATTGTATTTCCTATTGCAGGTCTTCAAATACAGCAAGCATTGCAGAGTTTGTGACAAATGCGTGGACCGATTTGATCATCACTGCAGGGTATGATAAGAATTTGCCTGAAATATTCTTGGTTTTTCTTTCTGTTTTAAATTTCTTATCTTTGTTTACTTGTGGACTTGTGTAGTGGCTAAACAACTGCATTGGCAAGCGGAATTACCGAAAATTCTTCAGCCTTATGGTATCGGCTATTTTTTTGGTAAGATTGTGTTGATATTTCACGATTACCTGGAAAAATCTCTTCTCTTTATCTCGAAATGTTTTGAATAATTCTTTGGTTGATGAAACAAAGAGTTAGTTCTTGCATTGGTCAAATTTTAAGTCACTAACCGGTCGAAATGTCACTAATTCCCCTTTTTGGTTTGAGATTGCAGCTCATTATGCAATGGTCAACTGGGATTTTTGTGCTGGTATTATGTTTACTCCGAAGAAACCAGTTCAATGCAGACATTGCCTTGAAGTTGGGAAGCAGCTTCTCACTAATTCCATTTGTTATTGTCGTTGTAAGTTATCGTCTTGTACAGTTGATCTTCCTCTTTATTCCCTTGAATTCAAGATATAAAGGTTTCTTTCTCTTGCAGGGAGTTTGCACTCTATTAGCAATGCTGGCAACACTACCACTTGCTCAGCTTTTCTTCTTCCACATTCTTCTCATTAAGAAGGTTATTTCCAATTCTCAAGGCATGCTAAAACTTGGTCCTTTAATTATGCGGTTTAGCTAAGCGAATTTCCTTTAACAGGGAATCAGTACCTATGACTACATAGTTGCGCTTAGAGAGCAAGAGCAAGAGCAAGAAGCTGGAGGGGGTCAACAGAGTCCTCAAATGTCAATGATCAGCTCATTTACTGGACTAAGCAGTGCAAGCTCCTTCAATACATTTCATCGTGGGGCATGGTGCACACCACCACGTTTGTTTCTCGAGGATCAGGTACCTTTATTTACCAACTTTCGACCTTGTTGACTATGACTTGCTCTAATGTGTGTATTTCTGTGTTCAGTTTGACGTAGTCCCTCCAGAGAATGCGTCTGTAAGTTCATATGGGAAGAAGACAGTGGTTGAGGAACGCGTCAAGAAGAAGACCCAACCTGTGAAGATCAGTCCATGGACTTTAGCGCGCCTCAATGCGGAAGAAGTTTCAAAAGCAGCAGCGGAAGCAAGAAAGAAATCCAAAATAATTCAGCCTGTGGCTAGGAGGGAAAATCCATTTGTTGGGTTAGAAGCAAGCAGCAGCTTTGGAAGCAGCGGCCGTAGAATGTTCCCGGCAAAATTTGAAGCGGGTAACAGTAACGGGAAGCAGCGAAGGCAATCAAAGCGCATACGGTTACCAGCAGAGTTGCCTCTAGAACCGCTGATGAATGTTCAGAAAAAAACAGCAATGGAGACATCAACCAGCTCAGGGCTGGCTCCTCTTCAGCTAGAAGCAAGAAGCGCGTTTCAGACAAGCCGGGCAATGTCAGGATCCGGTAATGTAATGGTGACATCTTCACCAGAGAGCAGCTTAGACTCGCACGACATTCACCCGTTTAGAGTTTCATCTGAAGCAGAGGATTCAGCACAGCTCAATGGGTTTGCTTCAGCTGTTGGTCTGATGAGTAGTCAACAGAGAGGACAAGGACAACAACATCAACAACAAGCCATAATGATGATGATGATGCCATTGTCAAGGTCTACAAGTGATGGGTATGATGCATCTGGTGGAGAAGACAGTGATCAGGTTCCTTCTAGAAACATCCATAAATCAAGATGAGAAGCCAATAATAGAATCACATTCTAGTATTGGCTTTTAAAAGGGTTGAGAATCCTCTGAGGCATTCTTTGATATAATATGGTTTGGTCACATTTGAAAAAGTCAAATGATTTTATGGGGTTGTTACAGTGCCTGCTGCCAAAACCTCTTAGGTCAATCATCAATCAGTGGATTCTTAAGATTTTTATTATTTTAAGGTACTGAGCCAATTTGAACATGTTCGTTCTTCTAGAGATTGATTTATTTGCTTGTTTTGTTAGGAAAAAAAAGCAAAAAAAAAAAACTTTGTTTATTCTGAAAAGATTACCAAAATTGTGATTCAAAGAAAGTGTTGGGTTTTACTGATTAGACTATACAAGACTTCATGATTGAGAGCTTATTTTGTTATAAATATAACGTTCTATTTTTATTTTTAAAGTAACAAATATTTGATTAAAATTAAAATCTGAAACCGTACAAAAGCATTATTCATCATAGTTTTAATTTTAATTCAAATACAATTTTTTCAAAACCCATAAATAAATAAATAAATATCCAAATAGAAACATGGATTGAACACCTAGTACCTAGAAGAATCTTCTGAAATTGGCATAGCAAAAATAAAATAAATAAGATGAGATCATAATCTGTAGTATTAACTAATTAATCTAATCTGTAGTATTTATTAACTAATTTATTATGAAATTGGCATAGCAAAAATACCTTTCTTTTTCTTTGACAAATTGCGCCACCTCATCCTATCCACGTGTCTTCCTTCTTGATTGATTATGTTAAAAACCCGGACCCGGACCCGGGCCCAGATACTAACCCCGAATCTCACGCTTTGATGTGTACTGTTTCGTGACCGTCATCGACCCGGTTTGATGATATCTGCAAGCCCCTTATATGCGTGATTTCTGTTTCTTTACTTACACACCTCAAAGATCCCATTTTTATTCTCTTTGGTTTCTTGATAATGATACTTGGTTTTGCTGATTAAACAATCCAATAAAAATCCTCACTTTGATTATAAAAATCTTCACTTTGCATTGCTTTTTATGGTATGTAAGTAAACCCATTTCGTTGGAAAACATAGAAAACAAAATTATGGAAATGGGTTTATCTGGGATGATGAATCAAGGATCAAAATTTCGGAAATTGGGGACAGAATCATCATCATCATCATCGCTTGATCATCAGTTTCATTCGATGAATGCGCTTGAGATCTTGAGAGAAACTGTTCGTATTCTCCGGTATAATCTTGGTGCTTTCATGTTAATCGCCGTTCTTTTGATTTGTCCTGTTTCAGCTATTCTATTACCAAACCTTTTAGTTGATCAATCAGTTGTTAATTCACTCACAGTGAGGCTTCTTTTAGTTTCCAAATCCAGTGGTCTTCCTTTATTGCCTTTTGTGAGAAACTCTTGTCAGAAATTCTCTGAAACTGCTGTTTCTTCTGCAATGTGTTTCCCTTTGTTCATCACTCTCTCCTTATTGTCTAGAGCTGCTGTGGTTTACTCTGTGGATTGTACTTATTCAAGGAAGAAAGTTGTGTTAAGCAAGTTTTTGGTGATAATGCAGAGATTATGGAAACGTCTTGTTTCCACTTACTTGTGGATTTGTATGGTGATTGTTGTTTGTCTCACTAGCTTCTGTGTGTTCCTTGTCGCCGTGTGTAGCTCCTTTTATGTTCTTGGATTCTCTCCTGATTTCAATGCCTATGGAGCTATCTTAGTTGGTTTAGTGTTCTCAGTAGTGTTTGCTAATGTTATAATAATCTGCAACACCACGATCGTGATTTCGATTCTTGAAGATGTTTCGGGTCCAGGAGCATTGGTTAGAGCAAGTGATTTGATTAAAGGACAGACTCAGGTTGGTTTGTTGATATTTTTAGGATCAACAATAGGATTAACGTTTGTGGAAGGATTGTTTGAGCATAGAGTGAAGAGTTTGAGTTATGGAGATGGGTCTTCGAGGTTATGGGAAGGTCCATTACTTGTGGTGATGTATTCATTTGTGGTGCTTATTGATACAATGATGAGTGCAGTGTTTTATTTTAGTTGCCGGTCTTATAGTATGGAAGCTGTTGAAGCTTTGGAAGCTTCTGGTGAAATTGTGTCACAAGATTTGTCTCTTCTCTGAGATTTGGCTGCAATTTGAGGATTGAAGACAATGCTAAGGAAGTGTCAAAAGAGTTTAGTTGGATCAGAAGTAAATTTGAGAGGCGATGTATATGAAAAGGAGAATTTTTTTGTTTTTTTTTATTATAACTCAGATAGATCTCATGCCAATGGAAGGGCACATACTAATCCATGGAGGAGGTGCAGTCCACAGATAGACCCTCTCTCCAGGTATTTAAATGGACTGTAAGTAAGGATCTATATCCGTGTGACCAAATGGAATGATTTAGAAAATTTTACAAGAATCAATCTCTAGCCTATACCAACATGGCATCTGCGCCTTTTTGTATCTTTTTTTTCTATACATTTTGTGATCGTCACATATCATGACGGGCCATGTTCATTCGTATGGTTTTGTCAATAATCAAATATAAAATGTTCATCTCTATGCAAGTTGCTTTCATTTTAGTTTTTTTTTTTTTTTT
>VBRH01000238.1:170186-201213 GCA_014578085.1 Cardamine resedifolia | reverse complement strand
ATAAATAAATTATGGTGATTGAAATCATCCATGTTAAAAATAATAAGCAATAAATAAATTATGGTCCGATAATCAGTTATTATTTCATCGTTCAATTAAGTCAAAGGGCGGTTGAGCTACGTTCCAATACTAATTATATCATTTTAGATTGAGGCGATATAGCGATCGTGCTGATAACGTGTTATAAAATTTATAAAATTTTATCGTAATGATATTAATAAAGACGGAAAAATATATCCGGATAGAAGATCGAAATACTGATAGAAAAAAGAGAAGAGAGGGAGAGATTTTATTACTTCTTGTTGAAGTTATAAGATTTTGGTATGTTTATTACATCTTCCACATACATGTATTTATAGTTGAAATATAGTGGAGATATTTGATGAAATAGTAAAGAATTATAGTGGGAGTATAATTATATAATAGATGGTGGATAATCATCTATTTATAACCATCCAATTTTATAAAAAAAGAATATTATATTTCCCTTGTGAAACAATATCTGAGGAAATCTTTGTTCTTTGTTTGTAAAAATTCCTGACCCCCTATATTGAGTTAAGGAAAAAAATGTCGATTGAGGATGCATGACTCTACGAACATGGCTATCTAGCTGGGACCAATTAAATAAAAGCTTTCCCATCAATTTTTCTTTGTTTGATTAAATGTCAATGATTTTGATTCTTTATGAAATCTTGGATAAGATACCGTTATAAATATTAATAGTTTCCCCATTGAGACTTAAGGTCAGCCTACAAGCCCAGCCTTTGTTTTCAGACAAATATTTCACGAATAAGTCTATATATTCAGATAAATATATTACTTTCTTAATATCCGATGACTTCTTATTTCTTATAACTCTCGAAGCCCAAACATGTCACGTGAAAAGAAGTAAAATTGGTCCCTACATATCACTTGACACTTGAATGAACATAAGGAACCACACAAATAATATGTATTTTTTTCCCCTCGTATGGCGAGCCACAAACTACGCATTCTCATCAAATTATCACTTGATAAACCATTATCTATTCGTTTACACCAAAAAGTGTTAGAAAATATTGTATTATTTTCGTAACATAATATAACGTATTCCTCAACGATGGTATTTCATGTAAAGCAAATAAGGCCATTTTATCCATCTGAAATATTAATGAGAAAAATTCTAGCGATTTCCTTTAAACTGTCATCAAAATATTGTAAAATAAGAAATCCCTATATATATTTCAATATGTTTTTTCTTTTTCTTTTTTCTTTTTTCTTGATGAGGATATATTTTAATATGTTGTTAAGAGTCTCGACGACTATTATTTATTCCGGTAGGGATTCTAACTAACATAATGAGAAAAGAGATTTTAGATGACTTTGTGTAAGTTGGTTTTAGAAAACGACTTTTTGTATGATTGATGGGTATGTATTTGTCTATTACTAACGGTGGTATATTTATAAGCCTCTTTACATATTCTTTTAAAAATATGTAAGAATAAAAGAACAATGTGATGAAATAATTAGGGGTAGACATAATTAATAAAACCATTTAGAAAATTTGGAAAATAATACTAAAACGAACAAGTTGGAGCGTTGGGTACGTGAAAATAAACGGTGCTCGTGAGGAAGAGGATATGACAATGACGTGAACCTGTCTCATGTGCAACTTTGGGAACATGTAACATGTTTCTATGTTCTTACCTTTTGTTCTTACGAATAGCGACATTCTTTTTTTCTGTATCTTAACGAATTATCCTTAATCTCATCTTTACTTTTTAATTTGGAATATTTTTGATGTGGTCGACTGGTCTCTAATTATACAGTTCTAAAATTAGAACTATGTACATGTCATGCTATAATCTGGAGGATTAAACAATAATCATAGACGAACTTCTAAACCAAAAATAATAACTGTCTATGAAGACATTTTTCAAAACAGGAAAATTTGTATGAGAAATTTTTTATTATATGATATTATTGTCTAAAGATAAATTCAACAATTATGGTCCAATTTTAGGTTTTTAGTAGAAGAAAGGAGAACGTTTCCCATGAGTCCATGACCAAGCAAGGGCTTATGATTTGTCTCATAAACCTTAGCCCAAACTTGGCCCGGTTTAGCTCACAAACAAACCAAACAAAGCCAACCACTAATACACACCAACACAACTTTTTCCATAGGAGACTTCTTACAACTTACCAAGGGAAGCTATAGATAGCTGTATTATTGATCTCAGTGCCACCATCGAAACCCGCAGACGAAATGTATAAGCCGGTGTTTCTTGTCAAATGACATCCATCTGCAACTACTTGTTGCAATGGATCCATTACATTTTGAACATTCCTCAAGAAAGATCCATCTGAATCCCAAAAAACAAAACCTTAGGACTTCAGATTTGTCTTACAACGAGTTTGATGTGAAAAATGTGTATACCTTTAGCAGCTACATGCTCGATGAACAAGAAAATCCCACCCGGTTTCAACACCCGCTTGATCTCTGAAAATAATAGTCTGGTTAAGGATTATCCAATGAGATCGCTTATGGGTTTTATGAAAATTACCTTTGAGTGTTTAAGTGACATCAGAGACAGAACATAGAACAAGTGTTGCAACCACTGCATCCACAGAGTCATCATCTAATGGTATAGCTTCTGCTACCTAAGATAAACAGAGAAGTGATATCAGAGGATTACAAAAGATGAGGTCTCATAATCAAAACCAAACGAGATTTTACTTACTCCTTGCATGAATCTAAAGTTTTCAGGTTTCATCCCAGCTTCTCTAGCAGATTCACACGCGTACTTTTCCATTTTTTGATTCGGGTCCATACCGAAAACACAGATGTTTTCATTACCAGCATAGTACTTCAGATTAGGACCTGTACCAACACCAATCTCCAACACTTTTTCTGATTTACCAGTTAGATTATGGAATAGTTTCCTCTTGTAATCAGCAATCTTACCAAACATAAAACATGAAACTCAGGTTATGAGAAGGTATTAAAAACATAAACTGAAATCTCAGGGAATGGATCAGAGAATGATGCATCCAAGTCACAAAGACTGACCTCTGCTTCATAAGATTGCATTCCTGTGCTCAAGAACAAAGCAAAAAGCTCTTTATACCAATCTGGCCTCTCAGGATGAAATGTTTCTGAAACATCCTAGTGCAGATAAATCTCGGTCAATGACATTTCCTCCACATCTCAAGTATATAATAAAGTCATATTCATTCAAAGTACCAAACTTGGTATTTGGAGATACGTAGATAACCCTTTAAAAAAGCCACAATCTTTACTAGTGAAATCATGTCACACAAGTCAATAGTTGGTGCCTATATACAAAATGCATCTAGGAGAAAAATAAAAAGAAATAAAAAAAATCCACCTTGGAAGGTGAAGCACTAGGAGAACAGATGGGAAGAAAGGGCATCATCGGGCTAGCTGCTTCAAGAAAATGTTTTCTTCCACATGAACATAAGCTACTGGAGGAGGAACCTGAAGGAAGGCGATGACTCTTTAGAGTTTCAGCACGAAGATGATGATCTCGTGAAGCTCTAATTGATCTGCGAGGTGAGTATGCGAGAGACGAGAGCAGTGAGGAAGGCGATGAATGCACTTGAGTCATCATCATCATCATAATGGTCATACAATCACAGATCTTAGTCAAAAGAGTTTACTTCAGCTTTCCAAGGAGTTATTTAGACTTATCTTCAGTTTTCTAGGGAATTGTTTATCCCACCTGGCACGTGAAACCCGTCCTTGAACATTGCAAAGTTTCACTTTCAAGACTTGAAGCTTTTTAAAATATACAATAGATGTTTCATCTAGACTATATAAACTAGACTAAAACCTTCATTTAAATTTATTTATATCATTGAAATCTACAAATCATGACCTTACCTTGGATAAGTTTAAGACGTTTTTCATGTTTTTTTTTTTAATTGTAAGCAACACCATAGACGTGAGAGCTTATGTAAGCTAAACTAGAGAGAGACGCTTTTTTTAAATCTGCACCACCATTGAACCGAGCTTCTAAAATATAATCTCCGGTGTGTCTCGTTAGGTGACATCCGTCTGCAACAACTTGTTGCAATGGGTCTAACACATTCTGCACCAACCTCAGTAAAGATTCATCTTTCACAACAACAACAAAAAACAAGATTTAGTTTCATCAGTTTTCTACAATGGAATCTGATGAATTTCGAGTTAGAAAAAGATACCTTCTGCTGCAACATGTTCTATGAAAATGTAAATCCCTCCCGGTCTTAGAATCCGTTTTATCTCTGTAACAAAACCATAGAAATCAAACTGTTTTTGAGCATTCTTGAGATGTTGGATTTGAAGGAAGTAAACCATTACCGTTGAGAGTCTGAGTGACATCTGTGACAGAACAAAGCACAAGAGTTCCCACAACTGCATCAACCGATGCGTCTTCTAACGGTATAGATTCTCCAAGCTAAGGCAAAAACTAACAAGAAATGTAGCAACTAGCATCAAGAGGAATCAATGATGGCATATTTATGTAAGTTACCGCGTGAATGAATGTGAAGTCTTTGGATGTGAGCCCTGCTTCTATAGCGGATTTGCGCGCATAACTCTCCATTTTAGCGTTTGGATCAACACCAAGAACAGAAACGTTAGGAATAGCTGAATAGTACTTGAAATTGGGACCTGTTCCAATGCCAATCTCCAAAACTTTTTCTGCTTTCCCCACCAAATTATCAAAGAGTTTTGTCTTGTAATCTGAAATCTGACAAAACAAGAACATAATAATATGAATAAAGCAATGTAAAATGAAATCAAAACTCATGAAGAAACTAAACCTCTTTCTCGTAAGACTCCATTCCTGTATTCATTAACCAAGCAAAGAGCTCCTCATACCAATCTGGCTTTGGAGGACGCAATCTTTTCAAATCTTCCTAATATAAAGACATTTAGATAATTAGAGGATAAATAAAACCTAAAGTTTTCACATTTAGGGGAAACATATTTGGGGTTTTCTGATTTGATGAAATTAGAACCGTGAAGCCAATGTAAAATCAAGCGAACAAAAAAGCTAAAATCTTTAACAAAAACTGGAAGCAGAGGAAGAAACCGTTGAGGTAGAAGCAGAGGAGCCAGAAGCGTAGGAAGGAGAAATCGGAAGAAACGGCATAGCTCCTAGGAAATGTCTTCTTCCGCAGGGACATAAGCTAAAAGATGAGACAGAATTTGTATTAATGAGATTCTTTCGGGTTTTGACGGATTCTCGAGAAGCCATAGTTCTTCTTCGAGGTGAATATGTTATTGTTGAGATTGAAGAAGGTGAGAAGTGTAGGATCGCCATTGCTGACTGAAAAAGCTAAAATTACTCATAAACAAAACAAAAAAGCTATAAGATTGAAGTAATAAGAAGATATTTTGTTGTACAACAGATTCTGTCCACATAACGAATCTTTTTATGTTATGTCTCTTTCGATGATTTCAAAGTTTAATTACCCTTTTTGAATTTTTGATTAGTAGTAGATTAAAGTTATAAACTTTCTCATAAATTGGCATTTTATTCACCTTACTAAAAAACATAATTCAGTCATAGATACTCAGAATCAATCCATAGATTTGATAGATTAGAATCAAAAACAGAGTATTGAAACAGAAGAGAGTTCTAACAATACTAGGATCAAAACAGAGTCTTGAAACAGAAACAGAGGACTGGAATAAAAAAAACTGAATCAAACAGAACTTAGACATTTTTTTTTGTTTTTTTAATTATAGGCAACTCCATAGACATGAGGGCTTAAGTGATAAAAGCTAGTAAGAGAAGCCTTGTTGATATCGACACCGCCATTGAATCCAGCTTCTAATATGGAATCTCCAGTGTGTCTCGTTAGATGACATCCATCGGCTACAACTTGTTGCACTGGATCCAACACATTTTGCACCAATCTCAAAAATGTTCCATCTACACACCAAATAACAAAACTTTGAATTATGCATTCATAATTTCTGCAATTTATTCCTCTGTGTCAAAAGAGGTTACCTTCAGCTGCAACATGTTCCATAAAGAGGTAAAGCCCTCCAGGTCTTAGAATCCGCTTTATCTCTGTAATATTCAAAACGTTTATAAACTTAACAAAGATGTTATATTTTTTTAAGAAAGTAAAGAATTACCATCGAGTGTTTGTGTGACATCTGTGACAGAACACATCACAAGACTTGTAACAACTGCATCAACTGATGCATCTTCTAATGGTATAGATTCTGCGACCTAGCGCAAAAAGATTAACACTTTAGAGTAGCATCGTCACAGGCTTTTCACAGGGATGCAAATTATGGATTTAAGTAAATATCAAAACGGCGGTTGTTACCGCGTGAATGAATGTGAAGTCTTGGGATTTCAGTCCTGCTTCTATAGCGGATTTTCGTGCGTAGGTTTCCATTTTAGGGTTTTGATCAACACCAAGAACATAGACGTTTGGAAGAGTATTGTAGTACTTGATATTTGGACCAGCTCCAATGCCAATCTCCAAAACTTTCTCAGCTTTTCCCACCAAATTATCAAAGAGTTTCGTCTTGTAACCCGCAATCTGACAAAAAGAAGAAGAAAGATGATACAAAAGATGGAATGTAAGAAGTACAATGCATCCAATCTCATGAAGTCACTAAGTAACCTCTTTCTCGTACGCTTCCATTCCCGAACTCCTAAACCAACCGTAGAGCTCATAGTACCAATCTGGCTTAGGAGGACGCAATTTGTTCAAGACCTCCTAATATGAAGAAGAAGAAGAAATGAGACATGGCTCAGCGAGCATGAAGGAACAAGGAAGTGGGGCCAGCAACAGATGAGCTGGCATAATACTCTGTTTGCGAATGAGTATTCTAATATCTAGAATAAGCAATACTTGTTATCTTTCTATTCAGCTACATATATTATCGCAGGTTGGTTAAGAAACTTTCTCTTTGTGTCTTCGAAGGTCTAAGAGAAAACCAAGTAGAGAAAAAGATAAGTTAAAATTTGGAAACAACCGATGAGTTAGGTCGAGAAGCGTAGGAAGGAGGGATGGGAAGAAACGGCGTCGTAGCTTCTCCTAGGAAATGCCTTCTTCCGCACGGACATAAGCTGAAATTAGAAGAAGCAGAATCTGTGGCAATACTGAGAATATTCTTCTGGATTCTGACAGAATCTCGCGAACTTATAACTGTTGTTCTTCTTCTTTGAGGTGAATCTATCTTCACTGGGATCAGTGAGGAAGGTATCAAGTGCAAGATCGACATTGCTATAACTCCTCCAACTTCCTCGTTTCAATATCTTCTTTAATATCATTGTACCTCAACACATTTTTTTGTATTCTTTCTTCTTCCCAATCAACTTTTGTAAAAGCTTCTTTTTATATAAAGCTTACCATTTATCTAAAGAAAAGAAAAAGATCACATCGCTGATTGTAAAGTGTAACATCAATTACGCCATCTCTAATAAAAACTTTTTCCCCATTATAAAAAGAAGATATTGGTGTACCTAAACGCTAGATTCTGTCACATGCAATGTCTCTTATGGGCTCAGTAAGGCCCAAAATATATCTCATTCATCTAAACTTTCTCAATATATAAACTTACTCATAAAATTGGCATTTCTTTTGACCTTAATGAAAACATCATCCACTTACAAAAGCAATCATAAATTTTTCAGAATTCATTATCTGTCTAAACCAATCATTGAAGTGTAATAGTATAGATTTTAGTTGTAAGCAATTCCATAGATATGAGGTCTTGCAATCCAAGGGAAGCTATACACAGACAAAGTCTCTATTTCAACTCCTCCACTAAAACTAGCTCCCAAGATGCTCTCTCTTGTGTTTCTTGTCAAGTGGCATCCATCTGCAAGTTTCTGCTGCAATGGATCCAACAGTTTCTGAAAACGCCTCAAAACCGATCCATCTACAACCAAACACGAACGATTTCACAGTTTTGGTTTGCAACTAGATATGGTAAGAGACAGAGAGACAACACTTATGTACCTTTTGCTGCTACATGTTCTAAGAAGATGAAACTCCCACCTGGTCTCAGCACCCGTTTGATTTCTATCAAAAATCCTGAAAAGGGTTACTTTTGATTTGTGTATTAATGAGCAATGAGGTTATATAGTTGGAAGAAAGAGTTTACCTTTGAGTGTTTGAGTGACATCAGAGACAGAACATAGAACAAGTGTTGCAACCACTGCATCCACAGAGTCATCTTTTAATGGTATAGCTTCTCCTATTCCTTGCTTGAATCTAAAGTTTCTAGATTTCAATCCTGCTATGCTAGCGGATTTGCGTGCGTACTTCTTCACTTTGGGATTTGGATCCAAACCAAAAAGAGTTACATTAATATTACAAGCAGCGAAGTATCTCATATTTGGACCTTTCCCAATACCAATCTCCAACACTTTTTCAGCTTTTGTAGTCAGTCTATCAAATACTTTAACCTTGCAATCCTCAATCTTACCAAAGAAGAAACAGAGCAAATAATCAAAAACTGTAACACTTTGGGGAACCAGTTAAAATGAATAATGCAATCCAGCTAATAAACACAAACCTCTTGCCAATAAGACTGCATCAATGCGTTGAAAATCAACGAGTAGAGCCTCCTAATACACCACCTGCCTCTGCGAATGATGTGCTCCCGGAACATTCTGATGCATGCACATAAGGGTTATTTACACATCAAACTCTAACACTATCAATCAATCTCTTCTCAATCATACAGAACTCACTCAGATCAAGAACTCAACTTCCCGATTCGATCAATGAAAAGACACAATTGTTTCGGATATATCATGACCCAAAAGTTGAGAGATTCGTTTGTGAATTCTAATATCAACATTTGGCCTATGCTACTCGAAATGCATCTGGAGAAAAGTTGGTTTGAGTCCGTACCTTTGAACACTAAGAATTGTGAAGAAGAGGGGTGAAAACACAGTGTAGTATCAGTAGAAGAAGGAGGAGAAAACTCAAGGAAAGTGAGTCTTCTGGATCTTAGAACAAACATGGTCTCCTTATTCCTTAAGGTCCAATTTAATGGTGGGAAGTGGGAACAAAGTTACTTACTTTGGAGAAGGTCAAGTCAAGAAGGAAACAACAAAGAAATGAGAAGAGTAGGTGAAAAGAGAAGATAAAACAAAAACCTAAGGCGGCAAGTTGACGCTACTAAGTTAATTAAGTGTTGCAGTTGACTTTCCATTTCCGACATTTTGAAGCTTTGTTTGAGTAAGCCTTTGTCACCATCACACACAACACGAGGACTTAGCTTTATCAATTATTGTAATTTTGGAATCTCATCTCCTATCGCGACAAATAAGCAATTATAGAGATGCCAAGATTGGTGTTTCAGATGAGTATAGAACTTGATTTGTGTAATGAAATATTAAGAGCTTTGAAGGATCATTAAAGCAAACCATTTGCAATCGTTCAATAGACTTTCCGAACACGAGGTTCGAATGTGATACAGATTTGCTGTCCCAAGTATATGATAAGGTAAGAGAATCGATATTACAACCGTTGCAAAGCAAACATGGGTCCCTTATTCTTCTGTAAATTGACTCAGTGATGTTGTTTGCTTTGCTCCTCAAGAGATGTATATGTTGTTCAAGATTTGATATTATTATCTTTCACGTCAGCATCGCCTCCAACGTCCTTTAAGTTGGTATTGTCAACAGCTGATGCACCAGCTTGGTCATCAAGAGATTCGTTGTTCTCAGTCTCAGAGTCTGATTTTCACGAGATGCAAGAGAGTACATTGAATGACTTGAGTGATATCATCATCTCAATGGAATCAAGAAAACAAGGTCGCAGATACATATCTAATACGTTACCTTCAGTGTTATCGCCAGAAGCATAAGCCATTCGTCTTGCTCTTGGTTGCTGTTGCGGGGTTGGCTGTTGCGTGAACATATATTTATGTCAAAAGAGTCAAAAGGAGACAAATGGAAAAACAAAGAAAGAAAGGCAGAGCTTTCACATTACCTGCAGTTTTGGACGGAGTGCTTCCAAAGGCCCTTTCGGCTTTTGTCCTTTTTGCTGATTAAAATGTCAAAATTTCAACTCATGAGCTTTACTTACTTTAAGACCCCCCTTTGTAAATTGCACACCAAATAGAAAGAGACAGATTAAAGGATAGTTAGAAAAGTTGGTCTGTAAGAATCACCTTGCCTAAAGCCCAATCAGCAGAGTCAAAAAACGCGCGTTCATGGTCCTTGAATCAAAACATGAATACAGCTGAATCAGCTTCTCTAATGGATAACTCTGAAGAACGGAATACAAATAATGGTAAAACTAAGCTTACCTTAGATATCAACGGAATCTTCTTCGGCAACAATCCTCCATACTTCTTCTTGATTGCATTTTCCTACAGTAGTAATAATACCAACTATGAACAATATAACCAAAGAGTTAAATCTAAACAGATTCTGCGAAAAGTTAGTGTATACAGATCATGATCATAACAATGTCCCTAAACCTAAACTCTAAATGCTAATTCCAATAGTAATATTAATAAATCGAAATTACCTCGCTCTCAGGTGATGGCTGTTTATTAATCTCCATCTCATCTGAAACCTTGTTCTCAGTGGGAGTATCATCAATAAGCTCCTTACCCTTAACGTCTTCCATAACTGAATTTTACAAAAAAGTATGTTTTCAAGCTCAATCTTATACAACAAAGATCATATTTTTCTTCTAATACATAAACCTTATTTTAATAACTCTTGATTCCTACTCTGTACATTGTGATCCAAGGAATTAATAAGAACTAGGGCAAAATTCAAGCCCAGAATCAGAAATAACTATACATCGTTCTCACTACAAAAATCAGAAACCGTAGAAATGATTTAGAAAAAAGTCCATTTTCGTTTTTAAAAACTTCCCGCGAATTCAATATAAGGCGTGAACGTGATAGAGAAATCGAAATCTGTCGAGATCTAGCTAAAACTCTTTAAATCATATTAGAAATCGCCATTAAAATTCCTTCAAGCGATGATTTCATCTAACTAGAACATGAGAAGCCGCACATGATCAAACAGGGAGAAAAAAAAATCAACAAGAAGAAAAAAAATTTCAATCGGAAACAGGTTTTGGTGAAAGTAGTTACCTGAAGAGAAGGTTGAAGAGAAACGCCGGTTAACGTCTGGAGATTCCGACGAGAACCGGGCTAGATCCGATCTGGTTATTTTACTGTTGTTATTTCTTTCCGGAGCTAAGACGATAAATCGATGACGATGCCTCAACTTAACGCAGCAAATATTCTTTATTTGGGCCTTAATGGGCCGAATATTCCAATACATTAAGATTCCCCTAGTCCTAATCACGTTCGTATCGTAGGTTTTTAATTACCGGAGATGTATTAATGTTGGCTTTAACAATGGATTAATCCAATAAATTTATTAAATTAATCGAGAAATTAGAAGTTTTTTATATATTTTTTTTTTGACAACAAGTTTTTTTTTTATGTAGTGGCTTTTCCTTGGATTCATTAGAGATTCTATAAATATGTAAGACAGATTTATATTAATTTTAATTGAAATTTTGAACGAATTTCTCTGAAATGTTGTTTGATCTACTCCTAGTTGATCTTATTAGATGGGTTATAGAATAAAATAGTTATAAAGATTTTATATTACTTCTTGGATCATTTCACATATAGATAGTCTATGAACGTCTTGATACAGTAACCTTCAAACCATGAGCCATAGATAAGATCGTCATCATCCTATACTTGACAGGATGATTTGGCACCAAATGGAATTTATAAAATCTGCAAAGAATCGCCATTGCCATTTTCATTTGAAGATAAGCTGAATCTTTTCCCAAACATATCCTAGGTCCAGCCTGCATTCACACAAGTTTAACTCATCATATTTCATGTTAAGTAATTAAACTATCTATTAAAAATCTTGTAAGTGCTTGATTTATATATATATTACCTGAAAAGCTGTGAACTTGAATGGTGATGCATTTTGAAAGTTTCCATCTTTAAGCCATCTTTCAGGTTTAAACGATGATGCATCAGATCCCCAATTATATTCCATACGACCCATTGAGTAAGGAACATATGTAACCATTCCTCCAGCTTTTACTTTTGTTCCATTAGGTAATATATCATCTTCTAATACTCCTTTTGGATCCTACGATTAGCTTAAAACATCGTATAAGTATGTGTTTTCTTTTCTTTGTTTTAGATTTCAAAGTTTAATGGATTCTATGGTGTGCATAACATACCTGAGGAACTGCAGGGTAGAGACGAAGTGTTTCTGTTATCACAGCATGTAAGTAGTGAAGTTTTCCTAAAGAATCGTAATTCAATAGTCCCGCGAATTGCGTTACCCTCTCGTTGAAGGCATTGAAATCCTCTGTTTTGTAATGATGCAATGATGTATTAGTCTCTTTTGCTCTTTCTCTTTCGAGTTCTTGTAGCTCTAAGTAAAGTTTTTCAGCAACATGTTCATTCATCATTATCATGTATATAGCCCAAGTGAGAGTTGTTGCTGTTGTATCTCTTCCAGCTATTACAAAGTTTAGGACAATATCTCTGAGACTTTTTTCGGTTTCTTTGCTATCTGGATCGTCACTGATCTCGATGAACCTCGAGAGTATATCATGCTTCACCTGGTTACATAGTATTTAGAGAAAAAAAATTGTAACTACTTTGTAAACTTTGTGACAAAGTGTATATTTTATTTACATTTTGAGTTGTAACAATTGTTTTACCTTGTTGTTGTTGTTGTTGTTGGCAGGAGATTTTTGTGACTCTAATATCTCTGCTTTCCTTCGTCTTATGACTGAATAGGTGAAATCATCGACGACTTTTATGCTCATACCAAGTAATGCCTCAGAGCCTATGTTTAAGAACTTTTTCAACTTCCAAAGAGGATCTATGAAACGAAGTGTTACGATTATATTTGCGGTATCGAAAGCCTTAGCAAATTGATTATTTGGTAAATCTGGAGCCAATGTCCCTATCTCCACACCAAATCCAACTTTACATATGGAGTCTAGAGTCATTCTCATCAACAATTCCTAGAGCCAAAATATAAAAAAAATAGGATGTAAAATGTTAACTAAGTTTACAGATTTGATTGATTGATGGATTTTGTTACCTGCATATCTACTTGTTGGTCTTTGAAAGATGCTTGACAAAGGATGGTGAAGAGCTTGAGGCTATACTCTTTAAACACTACAGTACTGAAATCTCTGAGATTCTTGGAAGCAAATTCGAAACTCGCGGTTTTCCTCTGTTTCCTCCAAAGCTCTCCATCTGAATTGAAAATCCCATCTCCCAACAAAACTTCCATATATGAATGGTACGTCTCTCCCTTATTTAACACAAAACACAAAAACATAAATGACATATTGTATTATAGAAGATATATAGTCATATAGAGTTTGTTTTTTCACCTTTGGATAATTAGAGAAATTGGTTTTGAGGACATGTTCGACATTGATGGGATCTGCTATGTATGTATAGGTGGTGAAAGGCATAGGGACAACTACAGTTCTTGAATCATAAAGATACTCGACGAGCCAATCGTGCATTCGGTCAAAATTAGTCAACTGTTCAATCGCTGCTCCAACCAAAGGCCAAGTCTTTGGACCTCTCTTGTTCCTTTGTCCCCACCGGTGCAAAAAAATCCATGACATTACCATGCAAGCTACAACCATACACATCGACATTTTTCACCTCTTTGAATCTGAAAAATGAGGTCTAAAGATTCATTCTTAGAGTGTTTTTATATCTTTATTTGATTGTTTCAAAATCAGCCAAAGCATATGAGCAATCTACTACTCAACTAACAGTCATTTTTATATAACTTCTTTGCAAAAAATGCTTCACTTCTTTGGTGTGTTTTATTCTAAAATCAGTCTTGGTATCTTGGTTTTGTAAACCGTGTTTGGTACACCAAAACCGGTCAAAACTGAAACCAAACAAAAAGGCCCCACTTTTTAATCTTACATTTATGATAAATTATTTTCTTTCCATCCATTAATATTTTGAGTCTGCGCAGACTGAATCAAACAAATTGAGATATAAAGTACGATGATGACGACAAGTAACATTCGTTATCTAATAAAACGACAAAGACAAGTACTTAAATGCATTGCATCTGGCGTTGATTCCTCCACACGTCATCGACTTTATCATTCCAAAGTTAACGTAATCTCAATCTCTCTTTATATCATTTTAAAAACCATCATATAATGCAAAATAGTATTTTGTTTATTATTTGTTAATGTTAATAAACTCCGTGACTTCGTCTTATCATGCTGAAACAACTTAATTTATAATTAAACATGTTTTTTCATTTCACATTGGGAGAAATATAAAATCCCATTTGAATTATATTTTACAATTTTTCTGTACCCAAACTAACGAAAATATGTACCAAAAGTAACTTTTCCAAGCACATATTTTTTATACTAACCCATCACTAAAACTTAAACATAGCTTGACGATGATGGTTCAAGATCTCGTCTTGGTTAAACTGTAGATCCCCGAGCCAACTAGACTCCGAATCAGGATGATGAAGATGATCGAACTGAGTAAAATTATCGGTGAAAATGTGAGAGATGGGTCCCATGTAATCCATTTCCAACAAATGAGCAAGCGAACACGTTCTTGGAAGTTTCGTCGACGACGTCATCATCATTAGCTCTTCCTCATTTCTTTTCTCTGCTTCGTTCTCAACAACTGTTGTCTCATCGATTAGTATTTCGTCCATGAAACCCTCTTTCTCATCCAGAAGCTTCACTGCTCCTCTTTTCTTGTATATCCTACACAGTACCCATTCATCTAACTGCAAAAATATGGAAAAAAAAAAATGAACATTTTTAACAAACAATTTTTTTTTTTACGACAAAAAGGAAAAAAAAAACAAGTTTTTAATTTTTTTTTTTTTGTTATTGTTAAAAACAAACAAACAATAGAATAAACTTGAGTTGAAGTTTTGTTTACTCAGCTTACCCTCATAGAACCGTTACGTTTCGTCGATGCTTTACGAGAATCGTGGAGACGATACTCGTGCATGATCCAGTCAGTTTTGATCCCTTTGGGAGGCCTGCCTTTGTAGAAGACGAGAGCTTTCTTGACACCCACGTTACTCGAACCGCTGTGAATGGCTTTATCTGTACCAGTTGCTTTCCAATAACCGGAAACCGCAGCCCGGTTTGGCCTGACTCCGTTTGGATACTTTCGCTCTCTTGGGCTGAAGAAATACCACTCATTTTCTCCAAACTCTGTTTTCTCTGCAAATTCACAACAAAAAATCAAATAAGCTAAGAAGTCCAAAAATATTAGGACATAGGATAGATCATTATAGAGAAAGAACCCGGTCGAACCGGGTAATTGCCAAGGGTCGAATTTGTAGATATCAACTTCTGGTATGATGGAGACAGGGCATGGTTTAGACATGGTCTGGTTTCGGAGATAGTAGACGATGAGTTCTTCGTCCGTAGGATGAAATCTGAATCCTGGAGGGAGGTTAGATTGGGAATTTGCTTCCATGATTTTCCGACAATTAGAAAAAAATCTAATAAAACAGGAACTGTTTTTTTTGTTTGGGTTAGTTTTTGATATTCTCAAGGTTTTTGAAATGTTAGAAAGCCTAGACGATTGGGGTTTTTATTCTTGAGTTTTTTTGTCGTTTAGCGTGCGTCACTTCTTTCTTATTGGTTGGTACATTCTGATTTAATTAATAACTCATTTTGTCCTGCGAATGTCCAATAGATAATCTCTAGCCACCAATTTGTTTTTCTTCCATATAATATTGTAAAGTTGTGTCATCCAGAGGCTCGAGCGGTCACGGTTAAAAAGCTTAAAAAATAAAATTTGAGTTAGACTTTTTTGTTAAAGAGTTT
Source organism: Cardamine resedifolia (assembly GCA_014578085.1). Lineage (NCBI taxonomy): Eukaryota > Viridiplantae > Streptophyta > Magnoliopsida > Brassicales > Brassicaceae > Cardamine > Cardamine resedifolia. The sequence continues at coordinate 185,367 of VBRH01000238.1, read as the reverse complement.
TGAGTTAGACTTAGATGGTAGTTTTCATTATAACAGATTTAGGATGTCAGTATGTATAAGACTGTATACATTTCTACGTATATTTGTAATATATGATGGTGACTTCTGTATTTACTTAAAAGGTTTTTTTTTTTGTTTTTTTGATAAAAAAATTTATACTTTAAAAGATTTTTGGTTCTATAAATTTTGGAAATTACAGATATAGGTTTGTGGCTATATTAAAGATCGACTCAGTAGGGTATCAAGAATATATGTGTAAAGGTTATCTAAGATATGTTGCTATATTAGTTAAAGCTTGATTATACATTTATATGAACGGGAAATAAGTTAGAATGATCCAATAATATAAAAATGGCTTTTAATTGTGGAGATTCTAAAGAGACTTAGTAGAAAAGAAGAGAAGAAAAGTTTTATCAAAAGTAAAAAAAAAAAAAAAAANTCATCCATTTATAACCATCCAATTTTATAACACTCCCCCTTGATTATGACAAGGTTTTAACGAGGCAGTACGTAATACATCAATAACTATAAGTGATGGATAATCAAGGGGGAGTGTTATAAAATTGGATGGTTATAAATGGATGATTATCCACCACCCATTATATAATTATACCCCCACTATAATTCTTCACTATTTCACCAACTATCCCCACTATATTTCAACTATAAATACATGTATGTGGAAGATGTAATAATAAACACACCAAAATCTTATAACTTCAACAAGAAGTAATAAAATCTCTCCCTCTCTTCTTTTTTCTCTATCAGTATCCCGATCTTCTATCCAGGTATATTTTTCCGTCTTTATTAATATCATTACGATAAAATTTTATAAATTTTATAACACTTTTTAATTTTTCCTAGATACATCTTGGTAGGGTTTTAATTTTTATTTTAGCCTACTTAGAGCTTCTCTAGTTATAGAAACATGGAGGTTCGAAAATTGCATTCTACAAAAGCTTACTAATTTTGTAAGAACATAACTTTTAGACTATTGTGTTGAATATATAGAACAGGAATAGTGTCCTCTGAATATATCCATATATATAATTTTATTTTTCTCAATAATAAGCAAAAAGTACTATTTATAAGATGTTTTTAGATTTTTATGTAATTTTTTACTTTATTAAATATTGTGTAACCAATAGTAGCATGCAGTTTTTTTAATGATTTGTTAAATTATTTTTTTTATATGTTAAATAAAATTTTTTAAAATAAAAATAATTTTTTTAATATAGGTGTTTTAGCTAAAATATTATAATAGGAGAGAATATTAATTAGTGTTTAGACATTAAGCAGATATATGTTGAGTCGCTATTGGAGATGCAACTTGGATTTTAACATAAGCATGTGCCAACATGAGGCCATTATTTAAAGATCCCCTTTGAAAAGGGACATTTTTTTTTTTTGGAAGGGAAGAGGAACATTATTAAAATCCACTCAAAAAACAATATGTGTGTCTATTCGTTTATTAATCGATAACGTTCTCATCAAAAACTAAAATCTTTTATGAAAAACTAACTAGTATATATCAGAACTGAAACAAAAAAAACCTAACTTGTTTAAGTTAGTTGATATTCATTAATAATGTTATTATGATGACGAGTAAGTCTGGCAATTCGGCTTAGTGATTCGGATTTCCCGGTTTTGTATTTTTTGGTATTGTGAAAAAATATATCCTAACTAAAATGTAAACTACTTCGATTCGGTTAGTTTTGAAATTTTGGTTAGGCATGGTTTCTTGAAGGGTTACCGACCTGAAACTGAAGTTACAGTTATTTCGATTTCTGTAATTTGATTTATATTAATTTAATAATTTGGTTTTGGTGAGTTAGTTATGTTCGGTTTATATAAGGAGTAAATGTGTGTTGTATAGTCAATCTTCAATGTACTTTGGTTTATTCTATTTGATTCGGTTTAGTCGAGTTCATATTCAATTTGATTAGTAGATACTCTTTCTTTTCTTGAAAGATATATATTTTAGAAAAAAAAGTTGTTTTGTATTTTCAATGGAAAAGTTGGGTAACATTTTTTAGTTTATTTCTGTTAAATATAGTTAAAGTAAAAAAATAGTTAATATTTAATTAAAAATAAATATATTTTAAATTATACAAAAACAAATTATTAATATATATGCATAACTTTCAAAATATATTTTTGAGAAACAGATGGAATAATAATTATATAAAATATCGTAACAAGAATTGGTTTGGTTCCCACTAATTGTGGACCCTCCCTAAATAAACGCTCTTCGAGAAAAGTGAAATGCGTCTTGATGAAGGCGTTATCCAGAATCCCAAATATGTGTGTGTGAAAGAAAACGAAAATGGAGTGGTAATATTATCCATTCCGATCATTGAAATAGCAGCTCGCACTCAAGAGCTTGCCGTCGTCACCACCACTCATATCAAAAAGAAGTTTGACTTGTCAAAGACATATTCAACATTTTTAATATAAATTTTATTTATTCAGATTTAGAGATATACCTTTTTTCTCTTTTCAAAAATGTTAACAGTCAAATTTCAAAATAAAAATGTTAACAGTCAATATTGTAGTAGAAACATTAGAGTCAATCGAAAGACTTCTTTATCTTTCGTATAAATAAATAAAAGACGGATCTAGTTTACACCTTTGGGTTGATCTCAATGTTGTGACTATGTGTACATTGTAATGTCACTGAAACATGTATAAACAAAAAAACGTAGAATATTTCAATCGGATAACCTTAATATTTTCGAAAGTTAAAAGAAGAAATAAAAGTGATGGCAAGCTGGATTCGATTACTCGAATGCGTTTTCGCTATTTCTTATTATTGTTCTTTATTAGTATTTTTGTTCGGTTCACACCTTATATTTTGGGCAATCTAAAATTTATTGGTTTAGATTTCTGTAAACCGGATGGGTGAAATAACGACCAGAAGCCGGTATTACAAATTGGGCCTTTAGTTATATCTGGGTCAGGCTGGTTTAAGTGCAAGTAATTAAGTTAATTTAATTAAGTGGGTCACAAAATTAAACATGTGGAGAACACTCACCTTGACCTTTCTTCGAAAGATATGCATAGGTAACAAATTAAAAGATTAACTAGATGAACTTAACATTTGTATACAGAAAAAAAAATGACTATAAAAGCAAATTCCATTGGCTTAGATTAACATAGTAGCAAGATTTATATGGGCATAGAGATGGAATTTGTGAATATTGTTGGTTTAAATGTGAGTGGGGAAATTGGGTTAGTTGGGAATTGGTTTAGCAACCCGACACAGATCGAACTTTTATCATTCAAGATTTTTTTACACTTATTAAAAAAATAATTAATTATTTGTTTTGTTTTTAATTATTATTTATTTAATTTTATTTCGTTGGTCAAAATATTAATAGAATAGAGGCAAAGCAATAAAATTTATAAAACAATTGGATTAAAAACATAAAACGACGAAACGAATTTTACAAATAATATGGAGCGGATCGAATATTATATTAGCATATACAAAAACAATAGTATAATACATATTTAGTAGTAACTATTTTATTGTCCTAGAAAACTCCCCCGCAGATTATGGCCAATTTAAAGAGAAACCAAGCACGTGGATTTGATACATGACTTGTATGTTTTTCTTTTTTTGTTAAAGACTTGTATTTTTCCAATCATATAATTACGTCTTTGATAATACAATCACATTTTTTTTTGTTCTCTAATTATCTGACATATTCAAGACCTGATCGTGTTTTTTTTTTCTTTTCTTTTTGGAAATGTGAAATGATCATGCATCTTTTTTTGTGGTCGATCGCAGATTATTAACAAAAGCTAATCATCGAAAACAGCAGCCAATTATCTTTAAGAAGCCCATTTGAAAACATTATAATCTTTGCATCAGAATGGATAAGAACAAAATAATATACTGTATACCAGTATGGCAGTGTATATATAACTATTTTTATAGTTATTTTTTTTGGTTAAATGGAAATTTATATAATAAAACAGAAAAAGTGATGGTAATTTAATGGTTATCTCGTGCTTTGCCAAGACCATATAATTTACTTTATATTACGTTACGTATAACTTTAACCGCTGCAAAATATACCTCACCATTGTAATTTATAAATTAGTCTGAATTACTATCTTAAATATTATTAAAAAGAAAGGAAAACAGGAGATAGAAAATAAAATTTTCGTAAAATCCAGGAACCACAAATGCTGACTGACGGTGGAGGTTTTATTCCAGAGGAAGATATGGAGTATTGTGTATTTGTGATTTATTTCTAGTTTGAATAATTAGTACTATGTTTTTTTTTCTTTGAGCTATTATGAATATCAAAATATTCCGATCGAATCAAAACGAATACCAAATTAAAATGAATCTAACATTTATTTTGTCTAGTTCTAGACTTCTAGTTTTAGTTTCTAAGTTCGGGCCATTCATTAATAATAGTATTTGTGACAGAACCACAAAGGTAAACTATCGCTTTCAAGCACAAATTAATTAGTATTAACATTATGAGAGTATTTGGAAAAAAAATTTGTTAAAAAAGCAATTAGGGAGATTTGGTATCAAATAATAAATAATTAATCAATCAAAAGAGTCGTAAGCATTTACATGATTATGACTTAAGCACATGAAAGCCGACTTTACGATTCGATACATCTCACATGGTCATCACCATGGTCGTAACGTCACCCACGTTTCCAAAAGTAAATTTCGTTTACTTTCACTAATTAAAATTATCATATTTAGGCAAATAAGTTGATCTCAATAAATTGTTTATTATATTCAAGAAAGAAAACAAAAAGTCTACATTTTGATAGATTGGTTGGTGATATACTACGAAAATTATGTGTGGCTTTGTTGATGTGATCATTCTATAGTAATGCAAGCATCTTTATACATTAAGAAAACTATATACATACGCATTCGCCTCAGTTCTAGTCTTCTAGCTAGGAAATCGTCGGAGAATCCTTGGCGGCAACAAACGAAAATAATTAAGGGACTGGGTAGATAAATATTTTAATTGTCGACAAGGATTACTTAATAAGGCAAGACAAGTAGACAACCATGTTCTTTTACTTGCATATATGGAATTCTTACCTCGATTAATAGAATGATTGAGTGATTGAATAATAAATCATGTATAATTAAATTAATTACCTGATTCACGTTGGTCTACCAGTTAATGATTACAAGTTCACGCACCAAATTAATGGCTAATATATGGATCGAACCTAGAGTACTTCACTATGATCACTTTCTTTCTTTTCTTTTAACATTGAGTGTCACTTTTCATCGTCCAATTTTTGTTTTCTTGTTTTAGAAATAAATTAAAAAGGTGCGAACATGTGAATGATATTTTTTGTTTCAAGATTGCAATCTAAAAATTACCAATCAGCCTGCATGCATGATTAACGGCATATTACTTTAAAAAAATAGAAAAGGCGGCAAGAATTCACTTTTTTTTTTGTCTTAAATAACAGTTTTCGATTAAATCAAAGAATAGATAGAGATATAAAGAACAATTCAAAAGGACCTTACAAAAAGAAATTAGAAAACAGGAAACAAGATGAATCTCATTACGATGTAGTTGTTCTGATGCCTTACGGTTGACTAGCCATAAACCTAGGTCCGTTTTTCAACCATGACAACATAGACATTTGGTAGTCTAAAATTATAAGAGCACATAATTATTTTTTCTGTTGTATGATTTGCTATAAATATTAGAACAAAAGGCCCATTATCAAGAAAATGTGCAAGACAAAATTATATAGTGTATATTTATATAATTAATTAGTGATTTTCAAAATTTTAATATAAATAAAGGACTCATTATCATATTTTGTATAAATTAAGGTTTTATTTTTTGTATTTTGCATAAGGTTGTCGAAGTATTTAAGACGGGACTGCATAAACCATTGGGGTTAAAGGAGTTGCGTAGCAAGTTCTGGATCTCTTAATCTGAAGGAAGAGGTTATGTTCTAGTGTTCCTGATAGTAGGATCAATGGTATGAGTTAACTTATTATTTATTATTTATTTTCTATTTTTTTTGTGATTTTGGAGGATATACTATTCTTATGTTAGGGATATATTATTCATTTATTCTTAACTAGAGGAGAGCTATATCATGTTCTAGAGCCTAGAGGTCGAAATGAATCTAGAAGGATGATATATGGGTGGTAATTGAGATGATGGACGGATCTACTAATTTTCCAAATCCTATCTTTGGTTTGTTTTTTTTTTTTTTGGTGAAGCTATCTTTGGTTTGTTGTAAAATTATAGATTTTGCTGTTCTAATAGAAATAAATTACTTATAGTAGTCTAGTCTAAATATTCTGAGAATTGTTATAATAAACACTTTCAAGATTTTTTGGTTAGTTTAGTCTAGCTTTAGTCGTCAGTTTTAATTTACAAGTTTAATCTTAACGCCAGTCTTATTTTTGACACTAAATACTCCTTTATCATTGGTTTACATTTTGTGATCTTATTTTAAAATTATATGCGACCATGAAAATGGAATATTGGGAAAACCCTTGATGACTATAAATAATTTAAAATAAAAATAATACTATAATATAAAGAGGTTCTGAGAGAGAGTTAGTTAAAGGTCGTTAAAACCGGCTTCGGCAGCTTTGATCTTGTTTAATTTTAAAATTGCTTTTGACCAATTTGCCCCCATGCTCCTACCATCACGCTAATGGTTACGATTATTTTTATACACGCAGACAAACATGCGGAAAGAGTGGTTGTCTGATTTACATCTGACTAAGAAAAAAAAAACACACGATCAATATCTATAAGGATGTAAATTAATTTATCGATAAATTCTCATAAAAAATTTCAAATCGATAAATTTTTTGAGAAATTCCTTATTATAGCACCAAAATAAGTTTTTGCGCCAAAATATCACATTTTTCATTTAGACCAAAAATAATATTTTTATAAGAAACAATAAATTAATTTATTAGTTTGGATTAAGTATTTTAAAATTTAGGGTATAATTTTTAAGGGATAAAAGGTAAGATTTAGAGTTTAGGGTTCAGAGGGTTTTCTAACCCCTAAACTCTAAACCCATAAAAAGTGAGGTTGTGGAATTTGTGTTATATAAGAAAATTACCATGAAATAAAAATAATATTTTTGACCTAAATGAAAAATGGTGCTATTTTTAAATTTTTTTTTATTTTGTGTTATTTAAGAGAATTATCCTAAAAATTTATATTTTAAATTTTAAATATTTTTACTCCTATTTTAAACTTAATTTTTTACTTCCATTTTAAACTTTTATAGTAATTTTTTTTAAATTTAAAATCTCTCTATTTGTGTCGACATTTCAGAATATTATCTACCAGAGCCGGCCAGTGGCGTAAGCAAGTGCTTAGGGCCCTTCTCTAATGTAAAACTTTTATTCAGTGTTATATTTATTTATTTGTTCAGTTTTATGTAATTGTGATTTTATTTTATGTTTTAAGGGCTTTTCAAAGTTTGAAGGCCTTGAATGGCAAATAATTTTTACAATAGTTTTTTTATTTTAGTTTCTTAAAAATTAATTTTTTATTCACTCAAAATTTCTTAAAAGTAGATTTCCTAAAAAATAAGAAAACTAATTTTTGGATCATTTCACCAATTTTCACTAAAACTAAAAACTATTTTTTCACTTTATAAATGAGACTTCTTTTCTTTTTATTTATAAATTTATTTATTTTCATTTTTTGATAAAATCAAAAACCAAAATCCAAAATTCAAAATTCAAAAATCAAAAACCACCTTAAAACTTACAAACATTCGTGGCATTAACTTTTCGGTCATTTTTTTATTTGTCAAGTAATAAAAGTTTTTAAACAAAATTGTTTGGGCTGGCCCTGATATCTATGGACCATTTTAATTTTTTTTAGCATTTTTAAGTATCTAGTACATTTTCTTATAAGCTTATTTGAAAGACTTCAATTTCCTAACTTATATAATATATATTTTTGACTTATATGCATATATAATTGTGTATTATTAAGCACATAAACACATACACATGCACATATTGTGACACGTAAATAAAATCTTCGTTGCTTTTTAGGATTATTGTTTTCAAGACCATTTATTTAAGTGTCTAAGTAGCGATAATTATTTAATAACAAACAAAAGTAGCGATGATTCAGGGACATAATTATTTTAAGTTTTTGTTTGTTATTCATTAGTCAATAGCTGAATAAATTTAATTTTAAATTAAAATTTTTGGAAAGCTTATGTAGCTGCAATACATATTTTAAAAACATCAGTTAAACAATATAACAGAAACTAAGACCACCTCCAATGGAAGTTCTTAAGATAGAGTTCTAAACTTTTTTAATTAATAAAATAATAATAAGGTTCTTAAGAATGAGAGAGGGGTTTTTGTTTAAAAATTTTAAGAACCCCATCTAAAACCCATTTCTACATGTGTCTTCCTACAAATGGTTCAAATTTCTTTACAGCTTTAAAATTAATTGTATAATTAAATAATATTGTAAATATTAATATTATAAAATTAAGAACCTCATTTTAAGAAACTCATGGATGGAGATATACAGCTTTAAAATTAATTGTATAATTAAATAATATTATTAATATTAATATTATAAAATTAAGAACCTCATTTTAAGAAACTCATGGATGTAGATGCTCTAAATCGCAGAAAATCGATCCCTAAATCATAATTACTGTTGTCCCACATCAACCGTTTGTATATGATACTAGTACTTTATATATTCTTCAAATGATACATAAATCTCGAAGGAATACATCTAACCCGAATTAGATCATGTGTCTTAATTAAACTTCTTCTTACAGATAAATCGATATATATTCATCGATATATATTCCATCATTTAAAAAAAGAGAAGATGACAACAAATATTTCTGAAGGTTACAAATATCTGCAACAACATTCTTTTGTTAATGCAACAGTTTTCAATTTAAATCATCACTGTATTTTTATTTTTATTTTGTCTGCAGTTGGTTCGAAATTTTGAGTTGTTACTTTTAGTGAAAACTCAAGTACATCTACACTCAATTTAATACATAAATAAGTATATTTTGTTCGTCTTTGTAGAAATATTCAAATTTATGTTTATAGTGTTATCCGAAAAATATACTCGAGATGTAGATATAATTCATGTCGAAGTCCTCTTGGTGTTTTTCAATATGCATAATATAAAAGACCTTCGTCATGATAGTGATTTAGCTAAACATTACCAGATGCTGCCTGCTGGAGAATTGTTCTCACTTATGTTTCTTTCCCCATATCTGATTATATGATCTATCTACACAAGAAACACAACTAGTACTATATTTGAAATTTCTTAACAGAAATCGAAATATGATGCTTGAAAGAAAATAATTCCATTTTATCAAAAAAAAAAAATCCAAATAAATTAATAGCAAAACAATCGTTTTCCATTCGCACAATATATAAAAAACATAATCCTCATTTTTTGTTCTATATGATTCCATGGATCAAACATGTAGTTTACATTTGGTTAGAGAGGAAGATGAGCATCAATGATTAGTTGGTGTTACTCTAATAATTTGTAGATGAAAATCATTATCTAACATTAGTAAACAATGCAAAGAGGATGGATTCGTGTCAACTTTCTTCAGCTCATCTATCAGTACATGCTCACAACGTTTAGCTTGAAACGGCGTCTGTCAACCACATGCGGAGGTATCTCTGTTTTTCATTTATTCAATTTAATATTTTGTGTATATATTTTACTATTATTATAAAAATGATTATTTCAGACGATGGAGAAGTAGCAAACGGACCGTCCATGATATTTTGTGGACCCATGTTTTGAGCTGAAATTACGGAAACTTGGCCGTCGATTTCTGCCGTTGAACTTATTTACCTTATTAAATTTAATCTGCATTTATTTTCTCGATGCGCAAACTAAAATTGTAACTCAAAATCTATAATCTAACTAGCCCTAATAAATAATTCTGCAGAACACGGAAGAAGGTCCTTCAAAGTTAGATAGTTTATCACCAAACACATGTATTTTTTTTTGTCATTAAGTAATTGAATTTAATGTACTTCATCGACATTTTTTCACATAAGCCAGACACGACTTCATCGATCGTACATTTTTTTTTTGTTTTAATAAATATTTAGATGGGTTACACTTACTCATTATTATTGAGATGGTTACACATCGAAATATAGATTGAGATAAACGAACGACAACGCTATACGTTTCGTGAGACATCGAACTCAAAGCAGACCTCTGTGACCCACTTGGATTTCAACTTGAATTTTCTTTGTATTTATGTTATTTTCTTGCTTTTCTTTTCTTTCCTTCAAAAAACTCAAACTCAGTGATAAAAATTTCTTCGCCTCCATTGACCTTAATTCATAACCATAACTATTTACATGTAGATACCAAATACAAATTCTAGACTGCCTATTTTTTTACTATTTCTTTTGCGTTTTTGTTTTCTTGAGATACTAAATTAGCGTTTATGTGTGTTTGAAGGCGTCTGAAAAAAGAAACCACACGACCCGTCTTGTAGCTCACATGTGTCTTTGCCTCTTTGCTTTTTCATGCCATTAAATATTAAGCCTTCAGCGGTTTTTGGTCCCAACAATACAAATATTTTATTATATTTTTTATTATTATATATATGTCATTAAACTTACATTTGATAAACCCATTTTAAAAATAAATATATGTAAGAACCGGAATTTTTTTGCATTTCAAGTCTTGTTTTAAAAAGAAAAAAAAAAGAGAGTGCATGCTAGTTGCTTTAACAGTGGCAAAAACGTAAATCTTCACTCGCCAAGTTTTTCTATAAATTGAACGACTCGCCTCCTATGCTTTTTCCAATTCTAAACCAAACAACATATTCTCACAATCATCTTTTTTTTTCTTCCTCTTTAAGAAAGGAAGAAAGATCAAAGCTTTCAAGTAATCATTTTCTCTCTTTCACACACACACGCATTCACTAGTTTTAGCTTCAAATAACAATGGCTATTGTCGCCGTCTTGGTTATGGCTATCCTCGGAGTAATGACGTCAAGTGTCAATAGCTACGACGGTGGTTGGGTCAACGCACACGCCACATTCTACGGCGGTGGTGATGCTTCCGGCACAATGGGTATAAATTATAATTACCTTCTCTCATTCAGCTTTTTAAATCTTTCAAAATTCGTTATTTACGACAATTCTTAAAATATCTGACTTTTGGTTTGCAGGAGGTGCTTGTGGGTATGGAAACCTTTATAGCCAAGGGTATGGAACCAACACGGCGGCGTTAAGCACGGCTCTGTTCAACAACGGTCTAAGTTGTGGTGCTTGCTTCGAGATAAGATGCCAAAACGATGGAAAATGGTGTCTCCCTGGCTCAATCGTCGTCACAGCCACAAACTTTTGTCCACCAAACAACGCTTTACCAAACAACGCAGGTGGTTGGTGTAACCCTCCTCAGCAGCATTTTGATCTCTCTCAGCCTGTCTTTCAACGCATCGCTCAATACAAAGCGGGCATTGTTCCCGTCGCTTATCGAAGGTAACACAACACCTTTCTCAAAATGCTCTGTTTTTACCCTTAAACAAACAAGAAACAGAGCTACTTTGTTTTGCGTGATTCTCAAATTTGTTTTCTTTTTTCTTGAATCTTACTCTGTTTTTTGGTTACAGAGTGCCATGTGTGAGAAGAGGAGGAATAAGGTTTACGATAAACGGACACTCTTACTTCAACTTGGTTCTGATTACAAACGTCGGAGGAGCCGGAGATGTTCACTCTGTTTCGGTTAAAGGGTCAAGAACAGGGTGGCAAGCGATGTCAAGGAACTGGGGACAGAACTGGCAGAGTAACTCTTACTTAAACGGACAATCTCTCTCTTTCAAAGTCACCACAAGCGATGGTCGAACCATTGTCTCTAACAACGTTGCTTCCCCAGGCTGGTCCTTCGGCCAGACCTTCACTGGCTCACAGATATAGCTAGAAAAGAGCAATTTGGTAAAATCTCATCTCATCTCATATTTACCAGCGGCAGCAGTAAGCAAAGCTAAAGAGAAGGGCATATTAGTAGTTTGGTCCTTTCTTTCAGTTTGGGGTTACCTAAAAGAAGTGGTGCTTCGAGTGCTTGATTTTGCACGAGGCCTTGATGACGTCATCTTTTGGGACTTTTTTTATATATGTTTATTTTTATTTTTATATGGTGATGTGTTTTTTTTGTTATTGGTAATGTTTTACTTTATATGTTATACTGATGCAGAGGTGGAGTTAATACCACCCGCTAGTAGTTTCTCATTGTATCCCTCCCTCTTGAAGCGAGAGTGAGAGTTTTTAGATTGTTTTATTATTCTCGTCAAGTCAATGTATGTTGTAAAATTTTCAGTTTTTACAAGTAAGGAATGAATGTTGGAGATTTTATATTTTACTTTCTCGGTATTAAATCACCATATAGAGACAAAAACAAAATCGACACATATTAATATAATTGTTTGTTTTGTTCACGTCCGGCGTATATATATTTTCATAAATATTATAAAATTATTCACATGAATCGCATCGAAAAAGCATTGTATTATATTTTGTTAAGAAATTTAAATTTTTTTAATAATTACTTTTAATTTAGTTTTATCTATACTACCAACAAGTCAACAAAAAGTACTCATAGGAGTAGATTAATGATCAGTTTTCAAAACTTAAGTAGCCTACCAATGGCTCATCTCCGACGAGTGTTATTTATACGGTACTTGTAGTGTATTTGCATGATAAGAGATTTGGTCACTTGATAGTCTTAGAGAACATGTACTAAATAGTCAAATTTTATTTTCTTATTTGCAACAACCAGAGGTTCTAAAATCATAAATAATACCCTTTTAACAGACAAAAAAAATCATAAATAAGTTCGTTTTTTTAAGTGCATGTGTTTCTTTTACATAATATAAAATTTGCATGAGATTTAAACAAATATCACAACACACTAATTTATATGATATCATGTTATTTCTTTAAATCGCACACGAAAAGTATAATTTTTATTAACCAAAGTAATCTAGACTGATGCCCGGCTAATTCCAAGGTGAGGGAGTCAGACGAATTCTAACTAATTTACTTGATGATCATTTTTGTTTTAAACAGAAATCAAACTCAAAAGAAATAAATTTATGTGATGTCTGGAATCAACTACCACATGAGTCATGACCACCAAGAATATGTTGAAAAATACACATTTTATTTACGAATTTTCAGTTTTACCTAAAAAGTGACTACAATATAGCGAATAAACCCATAGTCTTTAACTATAAAGTGAATTATATTCAGAAATGTTTCTTAAAAAATATACTTGTCTCACTTGTACGAAAGCCGAATTGTATCCGTCCGTTAACTCTTTTCCAAACGTAATAGATTCCTTTAGAACAATAAAGACAATAAATGCATCATCCTTTTCTTAGCAATTTGTTAGTCACCCATCTCTGCGTAAATATATAACTGTAAAATCTTCTTCATCAAAATATAATCCTTTTTCTTCTACATTAAAATTTTATCTTTCGTATAATTTCTGGTCTTATATTAACTTTGAAAAGAGATACAATGTTTTAAAATTTATTCTTATCACTGGAAGTGTTTCATAAAAATATATTTAGCCAAATAATTTTAATGACTGCTCTTTTGTTAACACTATATTAACATTAACATAATCCTTATTAAGAGATTTAAACAATTAGATTTTTTTAGAGCGTCTTTGTCTCTTCATTAATTTGCAAACGTACTAGAGATTACACATTATGAGAGAATCCAAGGAAAAAAATAACGAAACAAATAAAACATAAAACAGTTTCTTGACACTTGACAGGTTCTTTTAGCCAGCAAATTCCGCATATCTCTATAATTAGTTTGGAGACAAAAGAAATTCAGCATTTTGCGGGAAAAAAAATCTAACTGACTTAAAAAGAAATGCAATAATAATATAATTGGAGTGCAAAAATCGCACGTCGTGACAACAAAAAGAGAAGAATGACGTGCACGTAGGAACAGTCACGAGTGTTACAGAACAACCGAAGCCATGTGGTCTTCTGACATTTTTTTTGTTCTAACTACCCACATGAAATCCTATGGGTCCCCTAACATATTTAATTAAAACTGTTTTTTCTTTTTCTTTTGTCAATGGGCCTTCTTAAGCCGGGTACTATCTAGCCCATTGTACTTTTTTTTTGGAAAGCTCATTCTTATTTATTTATTTGTTTTGATAAAATTTCTGAATGATATAGTCCATAATGAAAGGTTAAAAACATTTTAAAAGAAAGAAATGGGTGTCTTAATCGACAACAGCCCGGGAACAAAAATCCCGGTACAATAAAAACAAACTTAAGAGGGGAGGGAGCCCCTGAACCACAATTGCAGAGCATCCTTGAATCGAGCTTGGTGCATGCGGGCAGAACAAGTGTTCCTGATGCTTCGATCGAGACTTCGGAAGAGACCAGCAGCAGGAGTGCACGAACGGGTAAAGATCTGAGAGTTCTTCTTTATCCATATTGAATAAACTATAACTTGTGTGGAGATGAGCTTTAGTGAGGAGAGAGAGCGGTCCATGGATGGAGATTTTAGCCAATTAAGGAAACAATCCCAAGTGTTAAAACCCATGAAGGAGAATTGAAGCTTTGACATGACCCAAGCCCATATTTCATAGCTAAAGGATATCTCAGAAACATGTGATATCTTGACTCCACCCACATACACAAGAAAACACGCTATAACCGACGGGTAAAACCGTCGGAAATCCGTCGGAAAAGGCCTCTTCCGATGGGTAAAACCCGTCGGTTCTATGTCGTCGGAAATCGGAAACCCGTCAGAAATTTCCGACGGGTTTCCGACGGCATTCCGACGGTCAAACATTTCCGACGGGTTTCGGACGGGTATACATTTCCGACGGGTTTCCGACGGGTTCAGATTTCTGACACAATTCCGACGGCATTCTGCCGGATATATTTACGACGGTATTCCGACGGGTGGACTCAATTCTGACGGCATTCTGACGGATACATTTCCGACGGCATTCCGACGGGTTGACATTTCCGACGGGTTTCCGACGGATTCTCATTTCCGACGGGTTTCCGACGGTGTCACATTTCCGACGGGGTTCCGATGATTATTTTAATATTTTTTTAAAATTTATTTTTTTATAATTAGTAAATAATAATTTAATTTTATGTAAAT
>VBRH01000238.1:120479-133465 GCA_014578085.1 Cardamine resedifolia | reverse complement strand
TATATTCTTCTTAGGACAAGTTACACAAACTTATAGAATTAAAATTTACCAATCACCAAACATAATTTGGGTGTAAGCATTAATGTAGCACATCACTTGCACTTGATTGATGTGTAACGAGACTGTCTGATAAGCACATGATATTGTTAGTACCGCCTACTCGCATCCTATGTAGAGTTTGATTTTATTCGAATGTACCCAAACAAATATGTTAAAAGAGTAAAATCAAAGGATGATAAAGGTAAAAGCTAATTTCCTAATTCTTTTCATCATTTTTACTTCGCAATAACTCTAACATAAATTGAATCAATGTCTCAAATGCCACAAATTGAAAGAAAATAATCTATTATGCCACAATTTAACCTGACTGCCATCATATTTTATTGAAAACCCGAAATTACTTTTTTTTTTTTTTAATGAAAATTGTGTTAAACTCATTGGCACCGGGTACAACTGGGTACCGTACTCAGTTGTACCCAGTATATCTCTGTGTTGTACTAGTTGTATCACAAAACCATATTCGAATCCTGGGCACGCACCGAAGGTTAAAACCACTGAGTTACCGTGTTTTTCTTGGTATTATTTATAATTACATATATATATATAAAACTTTATTTAGCATCATCATTGTGAGTTTCTAATTTCATTAAAGGTAAAATAATCATGGAGTAGGATTAAATTTTCCCAAAATTGTGGCATGTGAGAAATGGAATCAGATAATTTATGCTAAATGCTCATTTACTCATAAGTGCAGCAAAACTGGCCGAGGAGTAAAGTTTCATACTCAGGCCCATCTCATCATACATAGGCCCGTTTTTTCCATTACCATTAGAATGTCAATGTCCATTTTAACACAGTTTTCTTTTGTTGGTTAAACCGGAATTTCATTTAGCTTAAATTCCATTAAAAGGAGAAAGACACATAGTACATGAGAGCCAAACTGGCTAAATTGAATGCCATACAAGATGCTACATACTGAGCGACACAAAGAACACATAAGATAAATCAGCAAGCAAGAGACGAATCTCAGGGCAAAATAGCTTCAAGTCATCTTCGGATGTAACACTAAAAATCAACCTTGCAACACTTATTTCCAAAGAGGAACTTAAGATAAGCTAAGATAGACATCAATCCTATTTATACTTCCCCTGTTTTATAATAACTAATAAGTGTTGCTTTAACACTTAATTTTTCTTTTAATTAACATATCCCTTTTTAATATACAACACATATCCGCTTTAGTCCGCATGAACCCAACGTAGGCTAGGGCCACATCTGCAAAGCCCACTATGAGGCCGGTCCACAGCCTAAACCTCAAATACGGATAAATTTGGACCTGGCTAAATCTGTAAATCAATATTGGGTAAAAGTGGCTCGACCTTATTAGACCACCGCAACATCCCAAAATTCACTACAATCATCAGTCACTTATTTGAATGATTGTGCATTGGACCTTTATCATCCACCGAAGGCATATAAGCATCATCATATATATAATCCAATTATAACTCAAGTTTGCTTTGTTTTGCTTTGCTTTAAACTTCTTTTGGATCCCTCCAACCACATCAAAGATCACATTGGTCACAATCAAAGACCCTCACTGGAATAAGAATATTATTATTTTAAATTCAAAAAAACAAGTACACAGATACAAAACAATCTATCAACATTCAGGATTTCACTATCTTATTTTTTTCAAAAATAAATGATGTTTTGGGTTTTTTTAAGAGTAAAGGAAAAGTTACAACTTTAGGACTAACCTCGAGAATGCAAAAAAAAAAAGCAAAGGGAAACTCAAAATCAGCAAATGTGTATTTTGTTGTTTGGACCAACGACTGCTTTTTTTTTTTTTTTTTAAATAACCTGCAAGCAATATCCAATCCTCAGTTTTAAAATATGTTACTTTGAGACAGAACCTGATGCTTCAGAATGTTCCAAGTTGCATGTGATTAAATATTGTAAAAAAAATAAAGAAATATAAATGACTACAGTAAAGAAAAGGGTAGTCAGATAAAGAAAAAGATCATCTCTTATGAATAAATCAGATAAGGAAAAGAAAAAAAAAATCATAATTAAGGTAGCTATATCAAACAGAGAAGTGGGTCTTTTTGAATCATTGCATTGAGGATTAATAAGATCTATTGATGAATCAACAGGGTGGAAAGACAAAAAAAACAGAATTAAGAGGCTTAAACAAACACACAAAATAATAATTAGTTTTGGTGATTCTTAAACTTGGCAACCAAATATCGAATCTCTCAAACTACAGTAGAAACTATAGATTATATTGTCTACAAAGATCTTCACTAATTTTTTTCTAGGGCCAGATTATTTCAAACACATGACTTATGCTCTATGAGACACAATACCTTAAGTAAATTAGATCCTAGACTACTACATATATAGTATCACAGGCAAAAGTGACAATGAAGAGTTATGTTATTGGTGTGATATTTGTGAGAAGATAAAGATGAAGTAGCACAAATAAATATGCAGCCGATGTTGTTGCTTAAAAAAAAGTGAGCTAGGGATCCTAAAGTGAAGGAGGAAGATCTTAGAATAATATAAAGAATCATTCTTAAAGAGAGAAAAAATAAATAATGTATATTTGTTTCTTTTCTAAGAGGGTTGCTCTGTTATACCTTTGTTTTTGCCAAAGTTTAATGCTTTATATGAGTAGTTTTGCTCCTCTGTAGTCTATAGTAATGGAATAGTACCAACGGTTTACATGGCCCACGGCTCCGGTCCGCTATGTTCCTGCCATTTAACAAAGAACCAACAAAAACCACTTTCCTTAACAACAAAGGAATTATGACATACCCAGAATCCACAGCATTAAAGAATGTAAATTTGAATGATTAGTATATAACCCATTGCCTCAAAAAGTTAAAGGCATTGTATATATCGAAGTACAAATTGCGAAATCAAGTAAAAAAGCTTTCGGATGCGGTGAATATGCCATAATAGAAACTAAGATAAGAGACCATTGAACGGTAACTTAAACTTTTTCATGCTGTTTAAACTATTATTCGATAACATAGCATATAACAGACCTATAGCAACATAGTAATAGCCAAATCCTTTGATTGGGCAAGGCAGCTTATAGATGGTGAATACATAGAATCTCACTAAACATGTTCATTGGAAAAGAGCAAGTGTTTCAAGAAAGTGTAAGTGTGTCAGTTTAACAGTTGCCTCCAACGACGTGGCTAGTTAGGAAGGTCTCCAGAAGCCATATTGGCCAATTTTTCAGTCAAGATTGGAATGAGATAGGTTAGAGAAAAGCGAAGGATAAAATGTAGAGATGTAGTGAAACCAATGAAGAAAGATACTTAACTTCCTAGTGGTTTATCGTGTACCCCGAACTCTTTTGTACAATCATTGTCAGATTCTTTCATAACAGCCTTAATCTACTTAGATTTCCAAAGCAATATTTTTTAAGTGAATCTGAATTTCCCCAGGGTCCCAAGGACCCACTATGCTTTACACTTTAAAGCTCCCTCCAAATCCCAATAACTGATATATAACAGGACTAAATCTACAGGAAGGGACACACACACATAAAATCAGAACTCAGAAGGGCTATAATCTCATAACTCCTACTCTTCTCATTTTCTTTGAAGAAGAAAAAAAAGAAAGATACTCTGAATCTTCTTGTACGCCTAAGAGCAGAAATGTTGGGCTCCAGTACAAGAATGATGCTTTTGCTTCTTGTCTGCATAGGATTACTAGCAGACAACAGATATAAGGTCTCAGCATCGAGAAATAGAGAGTTTTACCTCAGACAAACACAACCAGATAAAGCAGGAGTTCAAGCAAGTGAAATTGCTAAGCTCAGGAGCATCGGTTCTCATTTCAGTCACACCCTCGAAGATCAAGGAATGCTGAGGAAAAACCGGCGCATTCTTGAGGAGGTTAACAAGAATACATTCAAAGCTAAGGAGACGCAAGAACAAAAGAATAAAACAGCTGACTCATTCCAATCAAGCAAGAGACGTGTAAGAAGAGGATCAGATCCAATCCACAACAAAGCTCAGCCATTTTCTTGAGAAGCAAAACAGCAATCAGATACAGAAAAAGGCAATATACTATAGAATTGCAAGAAAGAAGCAAAAAAAAAGGCGCAACAATCAACCTTATGAAAGCTGGAGGTAGGTTAGTAGGGTTTTGTTTTCCAAGTATAGGTTTGATAAACACACAGAATATTGGCTGTTGAATAGCCATCAGTATGCTATGCAAGACAGCATTGTCTGTTCAGATACACTAAGAGAATACAATATTTGTTCTCAAGATATTTCTTTGACTAAGTCTTTGACTGTTTTGTTTGCATCAGTATTAAGTTTTGTTCTTTCTGCATTTTTGCTTTGACTCTCCTCCACCAACAAAAACATTATGTATATACAAATATCTCAAAGTTTTGATTTGTCTTCAACTTTACTGTGAAAAAAATCGCTTTTTTCAATCAATTCTGCTTTTGTTAACAATGCCGACTTATCATTAAGTAATAATGGAAATCCAAGAAATTGAAAGTAATTCCTAGATGCAATGCGATCCAACTAATAATCGGAAAATGAAACTCCTAAAATTGAAGATATTACGTAGACGCCATGAAAACCAACGGAAAACTAGAACTTACAGTTTCGACTCTGAAAATATCTTCCGACAAGTTAACCCCGCCGCCGCCGCCTCAGCAGTGTTCTCATACGGTGTGGAGGAGATTCATTGGCACGCCGCCGCGAGGAACCGCCAGCCACGACGGTTCGGTTGAAGAGGGCCTAATCATTATTTGTTTATTTTAATTGTTAGGCCCAATCCGTAAATTATCTATTGGGCCTACTATTTCAGATGTTTTGTCCGCGGATGTTTTTCTCAATAGTGGTTGCAACATTCTTTTTTTTTCCTCAATAATATTTGTAGGATGTTTTATAGTATTAAGGATCGATTCTGATTTCTGTATTGAAATTTTTACAATATAGATTTTTTTTTCCATCACGTATAATCACTGAATGATTTGCAAAATTGCTGATATTTCGAAGAATATATAGGTGAAATATGCTAATTTAGGGATTTTTGAAACTAACATATGTAGCAGTTTATGTGAATTGTTCGGCTAAATGTTTCATTTTATATACCTCAAGTTCGACAATCAATTATATATATTAGGTGTGCAAGTTCGACGATTGAGGAAATTATAATCTGAAAGATATTAACTCTTATATGATGGGCACTCTTATACTATTATGTTTCCCAACGTGACAATTAATCACCCTACAAATGTAAATGACCACATGATTATACGACATCTAAAATTTCGGCTACACTTGACTTTTTCTCCGGCCCAAGTGGCCGAATTGCGTGATGCGCGTGACAATTTTGGTCACTGAAAAGATCGTTATGACATTGTTCTAATCTGTCTTTATGATTCTAATTGTAATAGCTAAGTAAAATAAATTGTTAAATCAATGTCCTGTCAACGAAATTATTTAATAAAACTATATACAGACGGTGATTTATATAATTGTATGGTCAAATATCGTCGACAGTTGCAATTTGGATTCTAATTAAGCGTGATTGGTGACTAGGTTTTCTAGGTTTGTAATAAACGACAAAACGTTAAACCAATTGTGGTGGTATATTCATTGTTCTGCACGCAAAGAATATTTTCTTATCTCGTTTTATCGATAATGGTATGGGGTTGGTGTACGATATATGAATCCATCTTTCCAGTATTTCAGGAGATCAGACTCTTAACAATGACAATAACATTAATGAATATGAATTATATGATATAAGAGCAGCTCCATTGCACAAGTTTCTTTAGTGTCTTCCCAGGGTCCACAAGGGTCCACAAATTTGTGTCTTCAGAGTGTCTTCTCGAAAACATTGGGTCTTGCCAAAATCGTAACAATAAAAAATCAATTTTTTTTTCGTAAGACACCCTCTCCAATCTCCAATTGACCGATAAAGATGCTCTAATTTCTTTTCAATAAGTGAATCTCACGCACAACATCGAACTCTAGCCCTCCAAATCTAAGTAACACAGTTGAAGCCATTTGACCAATTAAACAAACATGTTAGTTATATGTAAATATATTTTATATTCCTTCCGTTTTCTAAAGAGTGTCATTTTATCACTTAATTTTTGCATCACAAATAATATTATTTTATATCTTCAGTGTAGTTTTAAAAGTTAAATATTAATTGTCCATATTGTTTCAGTTTATTAATAAGAAAGATAAACTTATTTACAGTATTAATAAAAGGTAGAAAAAAAACTTACATAATTTTCTTGATTCGTGTAGAAAAGTCAGAATAACACTCTTTTAAAATAAAAAGAATAATTAGTATGAGGCACGTGCTCCACTTTTCCCCTTAAATCGTAGTAGATATGTCACTCACGAGTATCCAAAACTTAACTATATGATTGTTCATGTGTGAATTTTTTTTACTCTCCAACGCCGGCTCAAATATTGCACATGCATTCAAAAATAGATTTTTTATAAATTTAATTTGTTTTATAAATCACTTTTTATCTATTAGGTTATGTGGTAATTTTTTTAAAAATCAGAGCAAAATTTAATTAGTAAAACAACCACCACTTCGGTAAAATAAACCCTTAAAATTACGTTTAACTGGGGGGGATTTATAATCCATTTTTGTTTATAGATTTGAAACGGTCGCAACCCCCTAGTTAAGTCGAACCTAGTAAAGGCATTGACTGATAACAAATCACGTCTAAAGCGTGATCTTACCATAACATCTTTTGTTTTTTTGTCATATGAGAATAATTTATTAAAGTTTAGAAGATTTTACAGAAGCCAACACAAGAAGTAATTTGTCCGGAAGACTAAACCAACAACTACATAAAAAAAACTTTGGAAACGGCCGTTCTAACATAGGATACCAAAAATAAACGTAAATTACAAACAAATAAAAATCAATGAACACGAAACCTAGAAAATACGCCTAGTAAAAAAAAAATCTCCACTCAATGTATTGACGAAAAGAGAGATAAGCATAGCCTTATTATATCGTTACGACCAACAAATTATAGAATATAATATAATTTTATTTTTTGCCTTCAAACCTTAGCTTAAAACCACCATAAATCCACACTTTGATCTGCATAGAATATCGATTCAACAGAAAATAACTGGAGCACACAAAAAAAAAATTACCAAACACCGTGATAGAAAGAAGGCGACAGTCACAACAAAAAAATTGAAATGGTAAAAGTCAAAATCTCGTAGGGTGAGGAGCCACATCCGGAAAACACCATTAATGTTTAGCATCTGGAAGACCTTACCGGTTACCATAACATCACATAGTAAAACTATAACTTATAATCAAATTAAGGTTCATGTCTTTTTTTAAGAAAATGGTTCATCGATAAAGTAACAATTACTAGTCTAGCGACTTTTCTTCAAATAAATTAAAATTTTCGAAAATGAATAAACATTTAGATATCTAAAGCCTAAACCCCGGACAGGAAATCAAATCGAAAATGAACGTTATTTGTCGGTGTAAAATATTAATGTTGGGATATCAAATAAAAATTAGATGAGATAAAAATTAATATAAGAGAAATTTACCACGATTATTTGTTTTAAAAATAAGTTATATATATATATATATAAATAAAGTAAAATATGATTTCTTCTCGTGAAGTTACATCATCATTTAAGTATATAAAATTATGACACATCATCTAATACTTTTAAACCTTTAAATATTAAATCACAAAATTTATTTGTCCCATTATTTTTATATTGTTTGTGAGATCCACTAAATCAGTTCTAGATCAAAAATATTTGATAAAATATTGACCCAATTATTGATTAAAATTAAAAATAAATTATATGAATCTTAATAAAATAAAATTACTAATTGATGGCTATTCGGGGTAAACTGTGGATAAAACTACGAATGAGACGATTTAAAGTTTAGAAGACAAATATAACAACACAAACTCATAGTTAAAAATTAGCATTTGAGCATGATGTATAAGAAGGTTTTAGACAAAAGAATGCTTGCAAGATTTATTTGAAGTTAGAATGACAACTGTTAGTCTTTTACGAGTTTACGAGAACATGTTCATGACAACCTTCAGGAGACCAAATTAGGAAAGTATTTCTAAAGATTTTCTAATGTTCAAGTTAAAGAGAAGATCACATTATTAGTCTAAAATCCGAAAATGAGAGGAAAAAAATGGATGTTAGATTTCAACAACTCAAAAATGTTATCAATAATTAAATGTCATGTTAGTGAGTTTAGAAATAAAGAAAAGAATAAAGACTTTTTGGTAGAAATTCATACACTTTGGAAAATAGATACATGTCAGATGAATGCATATATGAAGGATATGGTAAGGTAAGAGAGTTACATAGCCCAACAGAAAAATGTGTTAATGTCGTATGAAGATATCTAGAAATGAGGAAGTGTGAATCCTTCTAAAATAGTCGAATACTATAAAATAAACAAATTTTATCAGTATACATGGATGTTCTTCTTTAAAAACACGACGTGTTAACTAATGATTGAGACTTATTTTTGTAGTCGAAAAATCATCCTTAACAACTATCATTTTTGTACTCGATTAGTTGAGATTAAAATCGTAGAATTTAATGTCTATATATTTGAATTGAGTCCATTTTCAAGAATCAATTTTTAAACTTGATTAAATTTAAGTCAATAAATTTTAAAGTTAAAAAAATATTAGTTGGATATAATTTTTTTTTAATTGCAAAGTTCAAGATCGATAATCATACATCTCCATAGACTGAGGGTCAAAAATGTTTAATTAATTCTTCCCTAAAGTATCGAACGGGAGACCTAGAAAACAACATTTTTTGGATGAGACCTATGAGATTCCACCAAACAAAACATGCTGGGTTGGTCGTTATATTTGTAGTTCGTTAAATAAAATTATAGAGTTTAGTGGTTATATATTATATTTTCTTTAAATATTAGAAAATAGAGGTTTAAAACATTAAAATTTTATGATATATACCCTTAATATATCTTAAAAATCTAATATTTTAAGATTTACTTTTGCAAAATATAAGGTTATCAACTCAGGTAAGAATCAAATGTATAATTATCCGAAATAGATATATAAATATGAATATTTAGAATTCAAATATTTATATAAATATTATAATGTTTATAAACTGAATTTAGTTTTTTTAATTAAACAATAATATAAAATTCTGTGCGAAGCGCGGTTAAGTAGTAGTAGTAGTATAAGAAAACTGAATATATTGTTCGATATGAATACGGTGATGAAAACTGAAAATAAATGTGGGGTATTTCAGAAAATTAGACTTGAAAGACATAACACATAATTGCGACCGAAGGGTAATCAATAACGTAAGCAAAATGCAAATGAACATTAAATTGCGGCGCCACACTAATGACAAGAAGTGAGAAAAAGAAGAGGTCGATAAGAGATAAGAGTCTTTTAAGTGATGGTTAAGGAATTTAGACATTTTGTTTTTATGATTACTTACAAAATGAAGTTTGGCAAGTGTCACCGCAAACTCTTCTTTACGAACAAGTAGTTTAGGGGTGTATTCGGTATACGAAAATTCTGTAGCACATTGACGCAAGTCAAATATTTGTTTAGAACACGTAAAACCTATATTAGAAACAAAATTTTCACTTCATTATCTAGCTATATTATCTTTGTAAGAAATTTTACCGTTTTAGACAACCAACCAAGCCGATGATTACCATAAAAACAAAATGGAATCCGTAAATAAGAACATGGTCCCTAATTATAATCATTGCAAAAAAAAAATCTCAAATTAGAAATGGTTAAAACGGAGCATTATAGAAATGCAGGGGCAATACAGCAAAGTTTACATAAAGTATGGGTATTAACGTGAACTTTAAAAAATGATTAAACTGTAAGATGTATACAGTGAAATATGAAATTGCAGGGCAGCTGTAATTGTCCTTTAGTACGATGCATGTAATGGGCATTTGCCACGTCTATACTTTGGACTCAATCCGCCAACTAATCCCGACCTCTCCTTCGAATATATTCTTCCTAATTAAAATTTCAGTTTTAATATTATAAATTTTATTTTTCAACGCTCAGAAATTATTCATTATTTGAGTCAAATTAATAAATAAAAACATTCTTTACTTTTTCTTAAGTTTTACCCATTTCTTTCTTCCCACCAAGTTACCCATTGGTGAAAAGTGAAACCCCATACCTTACAAATGTCCTGTAAATTCATTGAAGAAAAGTGTTTGATGCGACCTTATATTAAAAATACTTATTCAATATATAGTCTACAACGTATGATTGAATAGAGAGATATGAAGACTAAAAATATTTTTTAAACAATATCTCTGCTTCACCAAAATAAGAAAAAGTAAAAAGAAAACAATTGAGTTGTAGGTTTTCATTTTGTTGATACAGTGAGTGTTTTCTTCTTTTGCTGTATGTTTTGGACGTTTGTGAGTAAGCACTTATTATTATTTTCAAGTCCTAATTATATTTCATCACTGCCATGTTCTTTACCGATATAATTACATCATCGTCACATGCACTTACTTAATTATCTTTTTTTTATATAATTTATATAAAATAAAAATCAACTCAAATAAAAACCATAAAACCTAATCTCCTCGTTTAATCAGAAAGCAAAAGATCTTAAGTAAAACACACTATAAAGACAGAAACAAAACTAAAGCCATGGATTTGTCTTCCAAAACCAAACAACCATTTATAAACTCTCCCGTCACCAGAGAACTAACCGTTACCGGAGAAATGGGTGTTTGTTACAAAGAGTGTTTGAAAAACCACGCGGCTAATCTCGGCGGCCACGCTCTCGACGGTTGCGGCGAGTTTATGCCGACTCCCACCGCCACTTCCACCGATCCTTCTTCTCTCCGGTGCGCCGCTTGTGGCTGCCACCGTAACTTCCACCGCCGTGACCCTTCCGAGAATCTCAATTTCCTCACCGCGCAGCCGATTTCCTCTCCCTCCGGCACAGAATCTCCGCCGTCTCATCACGTGGCTTCTCCTGTTCCTTGCTCTTACTACACCTCAGCTCCTCCTCATCATCACGTGCTTCTCTCACTCAGCTCCGGCTTCCCTGGACCGTCAGATCAAGATCCAACGGCGGGTAGGTCAGAGAACAGTTCAAGAGGAGCAATGAGGAAACGAACTAGGACTAAATTCACGCCGGAGCAAAAGATCAAGATGAGAGGTTTCGCTGATAAAGCAGGTTGGAAGATCAACGGCTGTGATGAAAAGTCGGTGAGAGATTTTTGTAACGAAGTTGGGATTGAGAGAGGAGTTCTTAAAGTGTGGATGCATAACAATAAGTATTCACTTCTCAATGGCAAGAACAGAGAGATCTCTTCCATGGAACATCAACGTCTTTGTCTGAACAGTAACAGCTGTAACAATGATGGTGATGGCTCTTCGTCTTCTTGAAGAACCTTTGGGTCAAACCGAAATAGAATACTTAATTTGGGAAAATATGAGCATTATTAACCGGTTTAAATCTTTTAATAGTGTTTTTTTCTCTAACATGTAATCGATCATGATAATATATGAAGTTTGATCTTTCCGTTTTCATCATTTTGACAGATATGTTCAGAGATCATAATGGGTTTGATAATAGATGGAGATTAAATTCAATTCGACTGACCACTTCTAGTTATAGTAAGCGCATAATCCTTGATTGTGATCTTGAAAATCAAAAGATTCGTTTATTTTTTTACTTTGCCATTATTCTATGTTATCTTCTGTATTATTAGAAAAAATCTCCTGAGCTTTTAAGAAAAAGTAAGTAGAGTTTTGCTTAATGAGTGAGATACGACGTGGTTATATTAAGAATGCAACAAACTATGGCGTGGCCGAATATAATTAGGCATCTGGGCGGCACATTTGTTAGTATATTAGTATATCATACTATATGATATGATTTAAAGTTATTAAAATGCGGGCTTATCTCTTTTGTTTCAATCTCACCTTTCCATTTAAGGATAAGCTTCGGCAACAGCAACATCGCTTACTTATCCTAATTAAGTATAATACAGATGTTACGATTATAAAATGTCTCTACTCTCTAGTCTCTCTTCAAACGGTTGGGCTCTTCCTGCACCACTGATATTAAAAACTCATTTTATTCCACTTTTCCTATCATATAAACGGTCTAAACTAAATGGTGGAGACAAAAATATCACACCATGACCCAGCCTGAACAAAGACAAGCCAGTACGATCCATGCCAAGACAGATCAAAATTATGTATGCCAAAAGTTTTTCTTGTAGATGACTAAGTGCATGCATTATCAATGATGTTTGGTAGACAGTATATATGCGGATAAAATAAGACGATATATTTATATATACACACGTATGTGCTTGTGGTCGGATAAGTGACAAATTTGCATGCTACTGAATTACTAATTTAGATTCCAATTTCCTCTCTTACAATCCAGACTCAAAATCGATTTTATAGGTCCGATGAATTAATGAATGTAAATTATTCGATATTTCTTTTCCCCAAATGTTCTCATTAATCAAAATGATAAAAAGAATAGTGTACACATAATTGAAACAAACTAACCAATAGACTGATATTATTAAGTATCTAAAGAAGTAAGCTCAAAATCATATGAAATTTGAGAAAAACAAAAAAAAACTTTAATCTCGTATACCTGAAACCACCATATTATAAAGTAGACATATGTTGTTATATTGTATTCACGCATGATCTCATTTAGTCATGAAATTTCTTCAGGATAAAACATATCCACATATACCAGTAGGATTCATTATGTTAATGAATCAATCAACCAAACGATTGTCAAAAGAAGAGAAAACCATACATCTAGAAATCATAGAAATCGTTACAAATTGCTTTGAACCGCTTGGAATCGTTAAATTTCTAAAGTTCTTTCCAGATAGCGTTTGCGGCTGCGGGCGGTTGCGGTTGGTTAATTTGTTTTTTTTTTTTAATT
>VBRH01000238.1:100265-117945 GCA_014578085.1 Cardamine resedifolia | reverse complement strand
AAACTGATTAAAAATATATATATATATATATATATATATATATTAAATGAAACAGTTGAAACTCGAAGAAGAAAAGTGCAAGTGAACCAATGAATGTTTGAAGCAAAGTGACAAATGGAGAAGAACCCGAGAAGCAATGTAAAGTTTGACTCTTGAGTTCTCCCAAGCTGAACAGTTTACGTTCTTCGAGACAAAAGTTTTTTTTTTTTTAAAAGAGAATTTTTTTACAATAGTTTCAAATTCAATACAGTTATTCGAATAATAATTCAAATACTGTACATTAGTAGTATTTGAAATCAACATGTTTTCATTTATGTGCATTCTGCTCGAGAAAAACAACAAACTTTATTCTCTTTCTCCTTTTCGGACATCTTAACCACAACTGCACAATGCAATTCTCATTTGAAAAAAAAACATTTTATATAAAAAAGGAAAAAACATTTTAAGAAAAAACAAAATTTAATGAGAAAGCGAAATTTCACATATAAGAGTTGTGTAATGGTGAACTAATTTCCCATCCACAAATATCGCACCTGATTCCATTGATTTTTATTTTTCTTCTCCAACGCACATCAAGTGACTCTCCACTTTTCTATGTCCGAATTCGTCGTCTATGCAATAGTGATAGATATTGACGAAAGTCTTGGAATTTTCTCGGGAGAAAAAATCATTAAAACACTAATCATGTGTACCCTTGAAGACAATTTTGTGTTTACTTTAACCGTATAAAACGCGTTGAAATTAACGACGATGAGAATTGTTACGGCGACGAAGACTTATAATTATTATTTCGATTTCTCCGATAAAAGTTTTGGTGGTTTGAAACAGTTTGTGTACGGTAACACTTTCGTACTTCTCGATGCTCTCTGTAATCTCTTCTTCTTCAGGTATGTTTTTTTTACTTCTTCGTTTGCATCGTGCTCTGTTTTTTTTTTTTTTTCTTATTGGTTTAATGGCTCTGTTTTCTAACTTCTTCTAGAGTTAATTCAGACAAAGAGACAAGCTTGGTCGTGGCTGAGACACACAAACCAAGCGATTCCTCTGTTCACGGAGAACAAGATCAAAAACAAATTGGATTTCACGAGACACAAGATGATAGTTCGAGTTTTTATGAAAGTTCTCTGGTTTCGATCAGCAAGAGATGTGAAATATTCTCCGACAAAAGTATCACTGGTTTTGTAGAAGAACCTAAAGCGTTTTACTTTAAGTTTTATGATTACTCTGCTACTGTTCAGGAGGAGAAGAAGAAGATGGTGAAGCTAGAGGAGTCGAACACGAGTTTCATGGTTTTGGAGAAATCACAATCGGAAGGTTTTGTAAAGGAACACGTGAAAGAAGAGATGTTGGTTTATGAGTTCATGAGTTGTGGTGTTTTTAAAGAGTTATTAGCTCACGAAAATTTTGTTGGTGGTGAAGAAAACTTGTTTGGTGATGATGATGATGGGTTTATAGAACTTAACCCATGTTTACAGATTTCTAACTTTGCTTATGGAGATGAAGAAGAAGAAGAAGAAGAAGAAGAAGAAGAAGAAGATTTAATGCAGAGAGAAGAAGAAGAAGAGTTGAATATGTGTTTTGAAGATGATGATTGTTCAGATTCAGATGATGATGATGATGAGTTTGAACATAGTGATGTGATTGAGAAATTGAAAACAGAGCTAAGGACTGCAAGAACAGGAGGATTGTGTACTATTCTTGAGGAATCAGAGACTCCATTAGAAGAGCTGAAACCACTCAAGATCGAACCAAAACCAGATCAGCTCAAAGACAGAATCGCTGAAATTCACAAAGTTTACAAGAACTATGCGGTTAAAATGCGAAAACTCGATGTTATCGGTTCTCAAACTATGCATTCCATCAGTAAGTCATCTCTTCTCAATTCACAAGTTTCATGTTTTTTCTTTTTTATGCAGACTGTTACGTATTACTACATTAGCAATGACATCTCTTCAGAGTCTTAAATTTTAGTCTGATTCCAGCTTTTGCTTTGATTGTGTGAGGACAAATTTTTGAAGAATGTCTCTTTCTTTCTTTAATGTTGTTTCAACTACTCTCAAAGATACAATATTTGTTGGTGGGGTCTATCAATGGTAACATTTTGGATTTTGATTTTAACAGGTTTGCTAAAGCTAAAAGAATCATCTAAACCAAGCAGAAACAACGTTAAAGCGTCTAAGTCGCCTCTGCGTCAGAATCTTTGGCCATTCAAGAAACATAAGCTTGAATGTGACCCGATTGAGAGACTTGTGAAAGAAGCCAGCAGAGACTTCGAGATTGTCTACGTAGGCCAGCTTTGTCTCTCGTGGGAGATGCTTCGATGGCAATACACCAAAGTATTGGAATTTGATCCTCAGGTTACGATTTTTTATCAATATAATTTAGTAGCTGGAGAGTTTCAACTATTCCAAGTTCTGCTTCAACGGTTTGTGGAGAATGAACCATTTCAGAACTCCTCTAGAGTTGAGACTTACTTAAAGAACCGTCGCCATTTCCATAATTTCCTTCAGATTCCACTTGTTAGAGGTAACAAAACATGTTTTTCATTATTCTTCAGTTTATTCTGAAACCTTTTTGCTAATACCAAAATGTTTTCAGATGACCGTTCCTCGAAGACTAATAAAAAATGTAAAAACGAAGGAGAATTCGCGGTAAAGATTGAAACTTTGAGAGAGATTATCCGAGAATCAATGCATGTTTTCTTGGAGTTTCTTTGCGCGGACAAAGACGAGTTTACTTCAGTGATGAAAGTTTCTCACCAAACTCAA
Source organism: Cardamine resedifolia (assembly GCA_014578085.1). NCBI lineage: Eukaryota > Viridiplantae > Streptophyta > Magnoliopsida > Brassicales > Brassicaceae > Cardamine > Cardamine resedifolia. The sequence continues at coordinate 115,180 of VBRH01000238.1, read as the reverse complement.
GTCTCTCCACAAGATCCTCTAGACCTTGAGCTTTTGACAGATATCAGAAGTCATCTCCAAAAGGTACTTAACTTCTTCAATTTTTCCCTTACAATTTTACATATGACATCAACGTTTTTAACAACTCAAGAGTCTGTTCTTGGCCTAATGTAGAAGGAGAAGAAGCTAAAGGAAATATTAAGAAGCCAAAGCTGTATAGTGAAGAAGTTAAAGAAGAACGAGTTAAAGAGTAGTGTTGGTTTAAAGGATGAGTTACTAATAGCTCAAATCGAACTGAGACTGATTTCAAGAGTGATGAACATGTCGAAACTTACTACTGAGAAGTTAGTTTGGTGTCAGGAGAAACTTAGCAAGATCATCTTCAACGGTCGGAATATTCACATGGAACTATCTTTCTCATTGTTACCTTGTTGAGCTGTCTCTACATATAGAATAGATCATAGATGTTGGAACATTATGGCTTCATATTCAGGAAGAAATTTTGTTGTTGTTGTTGTTGTTATTGTTCCTGTGAAAAGAATGTATACATAGCTAATGAATTATATGAGTTAGCCTAGTTTTGTGTTTTCCCTTCTGTATTACTGTTACATGTTAATTAAATCTAAGATCAGTCGAAAAAAAGGGCACAAAAGAAAGGAAAATAATTTATAGTTATTGTATATTATACTTAAATGTGACTAATCTGTTCTTATATCACTAGTTCATAAATCAATCTGTGCCTTAAACTAGTGAGATCTAAGAGACGAGAACATCTCAGAAGAAAAAAAGAGATGAAATTTGTTGACTTTATTAGTGAATAGACGAAAAAGGTCAAATTAGAATCCCGCGGAAAGACATTGGGCCGAGACGTTTTTGGGCTTAAGAAGACAAGGTTATCCTAACAAGCCCATATAATCTCGTCCGTTGATGATTAAAATCCAAGATGTGAGTTAAACCGTCGGATCTAGGGCATTAAGGTGTTAGAAGTGGAAAGACCCTTTAAATAGATAAACTAGGTTAAAGAGTCATTTCTCTGCTCCGTCAAGCTGAGGAGGACAAAACCCTAAGCAGAAACGAAGGGTGAGTGAGAGAGAAAGAGAGATAATCAAAAATGGTGCAGCGTCTTGTCTACAGGTCGCGTCACAGCTACGCCACCAAATCGAACCAGCACCGGATCGTCAAAACTCCAGGTCTGTTTCTTCTTCTTCAATCTCTCAGCTCAAGTCAAAATCTGTATCCATCGATCTATAAGATGTGTAATGTATTTGTTTATTGATCGTCGTGTTTGATTTGCAGGTGGTAAATTGACGTATCAGACCACAAAGAAGCGTGCGAGTGGACCAAAATGCCCCGTTACTGGAAAACGTATTCAGGGTGTAAGTACTTCTGGTTGATTCATAGCTCTTCGATGTGATTTTGGGACTTAAAGATTGAATCTTTGTGTTTGATTGTGGTGAAGTTACATTGCAAAATGTATTAGTTTGGGTTTGATATTTAGATTTGTGCTTATTGACGGTCTTGTGCTGGTTAGATAAATCTTAACATCAGTACATAACTTTATCATAAGCTACATTTAGTGCCGCCTCGTATTTTGTAAAGTTTTCTTCTTTTGTAAGTAAAGAGTAAGCTTTTTAACTTGGCGGCAGAAATGTTAAATCATTCTCAAAATCTTTTCATTAGTTGTAGATATGTTTGTTCTGTATTTAACTTTGATCTTTGGTTTGTTTAGATTCCACACTTGAGGCCTTCTGAATACAAGAGGTCTCGATTGTCTAGAAACAGGAGGACTGTGAACCGTGCTTATGGTGGGGTTTTGTCTGGTTCTGCTGTTAGGGAAAGGTTCGTTCTTGTGATCACTATCTACTGATTGTGGCTCTTTTAAATCAAAGATATATCTAAATGTGGTTCTTGTTTGGTACTTGTGTTTTACAGAATCATTCGAGCTTTCCTTGTTGAGGAGCAAAAGATTGTGAAGAAGGTTTTGAAGCTTCAAAAGGCTAAGGAAAAGGTTGCTCCCAAGAGCTAGACCTGATTAGTTTTTTTTTATGGTTTAAAATTGCTCTGTTCTAGCGAGATAGTACTGGTTACTGAGAAATACATTGTGTACTCATTCAAAATTTTAAGCTTTTTTTGTATTGGTTTTTTGGATCTTTGGCTCTGTTCTCTATTCACTTCGGTTTTGGTTTCTCGTTCATGTTGAGTTCACATTACACCTTACCCCCCTGAATCTAATGTGTTGTCTAATTACTCATGTATATCTATGTTCGTGTAATTGGATTGTTTATTGCCTCGTTAAAGTAATAGAAAATGGTAAAGGAGTCAAATAGATGTTTGAGTCTATATTATGGTTTGAATATTCTTCGAGAAACGATGAGTCTAACAACGACAATGGCAATTTATTAGAAAATGATATCTGGAAATCTAGAAACAACTTTCTTTTTGTTGATTATGCAATAGCAGATGTTTTGGAATGGATTCAAGTACGTGACCGGACTCTGTCCAAGGACAGAGTGCTAACATTCAAAGCACAAAAACAGTCCCACAATCGTCATGGACAAGACCGGCTAGTATTTTTTTCAAATGCAAATTTGATGCAGCTTATAATCAAGCAACATGACAAGCTACGGGAGGCTAAATTAGGACATTCAATTTTGGCACTAGAAGCTGAAGGAAAAAGTTTGTTGGCTTTACAAAGCATATGGTGTAAAGGATATACAAGGGTTACTTTTGAAGGAGATTGTCAAGTGCTTGTCAACACAATTCGTGAAAAACAAGTCGATATATCTATTACTAATCTGTGCAAGGACATCAGATACTGAACTTCGAAATTAAAGTTTATTGACTTAAAGTACACTACAAGATCTTCAAATGAATTTGGTGGTTGTTTTGTGTTGCGTTGTTGATCGGTTCAATTGCTAGGACCTTGCTTTGTTGTCGCTTTGGTCTTCGGTTTTTGTAGATTCCTTTCTGTCTCTTCTTAGATGCTTCTCTCCTCTTCTATGCGTCTTGGACTGGCAGTTTGTGTTTTGAGGATGCTCGGGGCTACGGTATCTCTGGTTTTTGATATACTTCTCTCCCCCTTTCCGGACTGGCTGTGACGTAGTGCTCTCGTCGCCTCCTCTTCCTTCATCAGTTCGGTGGTTCTGCCCTGATTGAGTTATTGGTGTAGTCTTAGCTGATTCGGCCAGTGAAGTGTAGATGAGGCCTTGGTTTTGTCTTCATCTATCTGTTTGCAGAAGTTTTTCTATGCCTTTAAGTGAGTTTCTAACTTCGGTTCCTTGTGCTTGGGGTCTACAGTTTGGTTTGTGGTTCTTTTGGTTTGGCTTCACTTTCAGCTTTGGTGGTGGAATCTTTTTCTTGGTCGTGTCTCTGTTCTTTTGCCTCTTATCCGATCAAAGGAGGTATTTGAGCTATTTGGTTGGCTCTATCCATGAATCAACACCACCAAACGACGGCATAAACGTCATTCAATATTCTTTAAGAATATCAGAGATCCCAATGCCGAAACATCAGCCAGTCTAGGAAAGTGAAAGGATACCTTTGGATTTGACCGATAGAGATTTCTTCTATCGTCTGGTCTTGATCTTTGACGTAGAACTTAGACTCAAATTTTCGTATTTATTGTGAACATTCGTAATTTTTTTAATCACAATTTCAAAATATCTAACCTTTTGACCCCCCAAAAAAAAAGATCTTACCTGAAATAGTAATTTATTTTTATCAAAATAATAATAAAAGTCACGATCTATTTTCTAATTTTCAAATGATTTTGTTTAGGTTAATAATTAATCGACAACATAAAAATCTTGAAGACTAGGATCATAGAGGACGAAAACCATGTGCAAAGAAAATTGATTCTTTATTCATGTGGGAAGAACTTTGCTACAATTATAAAGCAGATGACAAAATCTACTTCGTTTCCACGTTAAGGATCCAATAAATATATATATATATATATATATATTTATTTATAGTGGAAGATTGTAAAAATTTTAACATCTCAAACAGTTTTAAAAGATCTTTACACATAATATATATATAAAAAATCGAGAACATCCCTGGATGCTGAAGGTGGATTTCATGAGGTGGAAAAAGATGGTAAACTATTTCTGGTATATCGCCATCCTATACCATATAAACAAGGCCCAACTTCCTCGGTCAAGCAATCAAAGATGACCACTTTCTTCAACTTAATTTTTTGTCCTAAAGCACGCAAATACTTCAATACTCTAGACATTTACATTTATTAATACTTTAATTTTAAGAAGGAATTGACCAATAAAAAAGAGGCAAGTGGGAAAGAGAGTCTCACACCATTGATAAAGTCTCTCAAACCAAAAACGTTTCTCGTTCTCCTCTACTTTTCTATTTTTTTATTATTTTTGTATAAAAGTACTGATGAAAGTGTTCAAGGTTTGGATTTTAGAGCTTAAAAACAAAAAAAAAAGTTTGGAGCTCTTTTTTTTATTTGAGAATCTGAAGGACATGACCCTCTCGAACCCTGTAAATAGTAATACTAAATAGAATGATAAGCAATTGCACTCATCATATATATATATATAAATAGTATTTCTTCTCATGAAACCACATCACCATCTAAAACTTTAATATTGTGACACATTTTTATTAATTTTCAGTTTTTCGTTTGATTTATTTACTATGTTATTTAAACTTTAATTCTCATAGTAACTAGCATTCTTTAATTATGTTGAAAAGAATTTGAGAAGACAAAAACTAGAAACTACAATTTTGCCTTACAAAATTAAAAAATATTTACTTTCAAATAAATAAATTAAAGTATTAATAATTATTATCCTAATATATGAATTTAATTTAAATTATAGAGTTTTATGTTTATAAATTCTGGATTTATCGTAGAAGATTAATAAATTAAAAATCTTTTACTATTGAACTATAAATTAATAGACTTTATAGAGTTTTGTGTTTATAAATTAAAGTATTAATAATTATTATTCTGTTGTTAGTGATCTATGTAATTAGTCCATGATTCACTTTTATCGCGTTGATGAGGAAAACAAATAGAACGTGAGAGAGAGAGAATGAGAGTATTTTCAAATACACTAAAACACATTAGAAGTGCAAAAAAATAAGTGTAAGGATTGGTTGTTCTCTAACATAAGTTTTAAATCATTTTGAGAGTTTCACACTTTATATTATGTGTAATTCAAGAGTTTAGATAGGGATATAGATTTGGAGAGTGAATTTATGAGGGTTGGATTTGGGTTGAATTGTTTGTAGTTGTGAGCATCTGATTTAGTCAGTTGTAAGGTGCTTTTGGATGAAGTGATTTAAATGCTAAATTTTTTTGATTGACACATCTATGACAAATTTTTATGAGAAGAATACATGTTTTTATGGTTGAATGCGTTTGTTTAGTTATATTATTCAATATAATTTTTTTTGTTTCAAAATTAAAAACATTGATCAAGATTACATATATAACTATCTAAAATTTTGTATGTGAATATGAATATACAACAATTAATTATTTAATAAAATTATGAATTCAAATTATTTTTTAAAATTTGTTATATCATAGATATGTTATCGATAAATTTATTTTATTAAATATATATAAAAATGTTAAAGACCAAAAGATTAATAGTTTATAGCAAAATTTTTAATAATCTATATCAATAAATTCTAATGTAAAATTCCGCGCACCTAGTATGTATAATAAATCTATAATTTGGTTGTGATCAAATTCTAGATCAAAATATTAAAAATTATCGATACCTCTATATGCCGAACTCCAAGACAAGAACTCTAAAGACCTCCATAACACAAGATTAGATGGGAGGTCGGAGAAACCCGAAGATACCAATAGCTCTATACTCCTAGATAAGGATTCCTACATCGACCTCGCATAGGCGCGATGACTGCAAGAATAAGCAAGAATTCGATAAATTTGAGTGCTTGCATCCTTAAAGTGTGAAGAAATTTAATCAGTGATTATGATTCAATAACTACTAAAATATGATGAAATGTCCGGTACATTTAATTCAAATTTAATTTAATAATTTAACTAAATTATGATTCAAGAATTGCCTCGTAGATAAATAGATAAATGGAAAGAAAAAAAAAAGTATGTTGTACAATAATACATGCAAAACAAAACAAAAAAAAAACCAAAGTAGACAACAACTCAATAATGTTTATATACAAACCTAATTCGCTCTTGATAAAAAAATGCAAAATGCAAACCAGTTCTGTTTCTGATTTAAAAACTTCATCTCCACGACACAAAGTAGAAGAACATATACCAAAGATCCAACATCCAAAATCTGAGATTCAATCTTCCTTGTACCCTTTAGCTGGGCGAGCTTCGAATCCTCCATCTTCTCTTTTCTCAAGCGAATATGGCATGTAAGTTCCAAGAATCCGATCCCACATAACAAAGAAAGGCTGAGAGAAATTGTATTTGGTTCCATGGAGCTGATGATGGATATCGTGGTAAGCCGTGTTGTTCTTGAACACCATATGGAATAAGTTTCCAGGAAGCCAGAGACCGCAATGGTCGTCCACAGTCTTGATTGTGGCGAAAGAGAAGAAGAAAATGGAGGTTCTTGGAGACATACCTGAGATTAAGAAAGATAAGGCGCCTCCAATTGTGTCCAAGATAAGACCTTCCACTGGATGGTTGTATAAAGCTCCATATGCATAAGGGACGATAAGACGATGGTGTTGTGAGTGGATATGTTTGTATAAGAACTTGTTGTAATGCATATATCGATGCATGAAGTATTGCCATGTGTCGAGGATTATCATGGCCGTCACAAACTGTCTTGCTAAGACCAATAGGGAAAACTTATGCGCTTTGTCTTCTTCAGCATCACTTCCTGTCACCTGCATAGACAATGCAGAAGCATAGAACAAAATTTCATGAGTATAACTTTCTCGACAGATAAGCTGATAAGAAGCAGAATCAATATCTTCCTTAACTCCTCTCTGAATCAGAATATAAAACGAAGAACAGAGGACAAACCAAAGCAAAGATATCGTCCTACGGTGAATTCTAGAGCACCCTAAGCTTATCCAAGGCCGAAACCAATTGTCAAATCACTCAACAACGCTCTTCACTGATCACTTCAACTCCTCTTTATACTCACGTTTTCCTCTAAAGCTCTAATATCTTTCCTACACTAATATATGACCAGTCTGATTTAAGGAACTGAGTAGTGAAAACACTAAAACTAATGAAAGAATGAGAATTATTCAAATATAGTAACAGAAATAGTGAAAACAGCCAATCTATGATCTACTTTCAGATTAAAAGATTGAGAATTATTCAACTTTCAGATGAAGTCAATCTCTTTTAGCTTCTTAACATTAGATTTGGTCAAAGAATATGCATATTTGTCAAATTCTTACAACCAAAATCAAATCATTAATGCAAAATTTCTCTTTTTAGGTAGATTCGACCTTTTTCTAAACAAAATCTTCATCATCTATTACACCTATAAAACGTCAGCATCAGATAGCAAAATTCCCCAATATATACTAATTCCACTAAAGATTAATAACTTCAAAAAGTTAGATTCCACAAGCAAAAACTCGAAAATGGAAAAAACTTTATACCGTAAACAAGAGGATAGCGACAACAGCTTGAACGAGCTGTTGAAGAAGAACACCTTTGACAACGGACCATTTCGAAACGAGATTCTTCTCTTCTTCTTCAACCTTTGAATGTAATCTGTAACTCTCCAAAGATGAAAGCGCAACGTAAATCCCAGAATATAACCAATAAACCACAATCGGAGAAACAGTTCCAAGCAATTCGTCCGATACAGCAAAACCCATCATTTCTGATTTCTCTTATCTCAAAGCTTCTTCAGATCCTCTTCATCAGTGGCGAAAAGAGAAATGATTTCCCAGGAAATCAATAAAGGATTGATTTTTATCGTTTAATCAGGGAGAATTGATTCTGAATTTGAAAAAATAAAAACAAAATCGAGGAGTGGGATCGTTAGGGTTTGTGGTGAGTTGACAACTCAACGATGAAGAGAAACAAAACTTGTGTTTGGTCTGAGACAAGACGTGGCTGAACTGTACTCATTGAAAGAAAATATAAATATCTTAGTTATCCAGTGTGTTAGATCTACAGTGAGTCTATCTACGTGGCGTAATCTGGAGCGGTTATAACTTCCGCGATGTGAATCAAAACGTTGGATTCGGCAACAAATATCTCGTTTGCATGTTCCTTACCGTACTTGATTATTACTATTACCGCTGCGAGAATGCGTTGGTTTTGTCTGCCAAAACGGCGCCGTATGTATTCGAAGTTTGAAAATTTGAATGACGAATCACGAATGTAGAAAAATTCAATTTTATTAGCTTCAGAATTAATCATATTTCCAAATTTTTAACTTTTTTTTTTCTTCTCCGACTCTGAGGGTACTCAATCTCATCTTTTATGTTTAGCAATTTATTTGATTCTTCTTTTTATCTAGAGTTACCATCTTAACCATTTACAACAACAATGTTTCCCCCTATAACTTTTCCAACATTAAAATTGAGTTCTTTTTATCTTTCTCTATTTTTGTTGATACCACCTATAATGATTGATAATTTGTACCTAATTTTTTTTAAAAAATTGTGACGATGCCCTTATATTAATGTATATTTTTTATCATATTTTTGTTTATGCTCCCGATAAACATAATTTATAGATCCGTCCTGACAACACATAAATTTTTGTTTGAATATATTAGAAGCTTACGTTTATTTTATTTTATTTGGTCAAAAAGATTCACCTTTATTAACTTTGTAATTAATCAAATTTCCAATTTTAAACTTGTTTTTATCAATCAGAATACCATTGAATGAGCTCAGTCTCATCCTTTGTTTTAATAATCTGTATGATTCTGCAGTAACCACATAAGCTTATCCATGCAATATGAAACAAACTGTTTTGGAGAAAACTATATTTTTGCCTACTATATGATGAGAACAAGAAACTATGATGAAACTTGCAACTCTTGTGAATATGAATTGAAAATATTGTAAAAATGGATAAGCACCATTCTCTGGCATATGCTCTACTCGAAATTAGCAACAGTAGATTTAGAGTCCTCGTTCCTAGTTTCTTCAATCTTCTTTTTTCTTTTGGGTAGAGAATGCTGCAGAAACTCAGTGAAATTAAATGTAAAATCAATGTTGAACACAAATAAACAACTTAGGAAGAATTGCTCAATCTAGAAAAAACATATCAATTTCTTTAGAAAAATAGCAAAACAAGTACCTCATCATCAGATGAATATACATCACCATACCTCCTCTTTAAAGGTAAAGCATTAAGCAAACCTGCAAAAAAAACACATGTACATAAGCAAATTCTTGTTTTGATAAATCGTTCACTGATCGAGTCATAGTAACGATATGTAAATCACAAATAATAAAACCTTACCTTGATTTACTTTCGTTTCCTTTGGATCTTTCTTTTCCTTTGACACATCAAAAAGGTCAATGCAAAGGTCCATCATAGAAGTCAAGACCTGTTTGATCAAACACAATCCCAAAATCAATACGTTGAACATTGAATCAGGCGTTAAAGAAACTTAAAACAAAATGCTACTTACACATGAAAATTCAGATTCTGATGTCCCACAAACTTCAGTCAACCTAAACTTGTCTACCTTAAGCTGCAAATCAATATCAAAGTAAAAAAAAATCAAGATAACTTGAACAATATATGCTTACATATCCTTTTTAATCAAGTGTTAAAAATGCATCACCTTCTGTTTTTTGGCACACAAATAGAAAGCAGCAGCAGTAAATACAGGTCTAGTTAAGTCAGTACTTGCCCGTCTTGACACCGGAAGTGACGCAAGAAACCTCTCCTTATACCTAAGTAACAAACAACAACGACTTATCAGATTTGAGCTCATAATAAGAATGCGTCTTAACCAAATAAATGAAGCAGCAAGTTGAGTCAGGCATTTTATTTTAACAAACACTTGGCGGGCAAAGAGAAAGACAGAAATAGATCTTACGCTGATAAACCTTTCTGCACAGTTGAAATCATCCTAACGCAACCATATTGAATAGCCAATTCTTTTATATTCAACTTAATCCTGAAAATTCCCAAATTGTCAAAAAAAAAAAACCCATCAATCAATATTCATACTTTAGAAGAAAGAGCTTTTAGAAATGGAAACTCACTTGACTCCAACACCATTTTGAAGTGTATTAAATGATCTTGAATAAGCCCTTTCCGACATACCACTTAGCTTAATCGCTGCTTGTCTATCGAATATAACTTCAAGTCTACAAATAAAAAAATCCCAATTGATTTAAAGATATTGCAAAATCACACAATAAAGATCTTGACTTTAACTAACATAACATCGATAAATCTCATTACCTAGATGCTGCAATCTCTAAACACATAACAGCTTTACAAATCTCTCCCTACGATCAATATTACAAACAAACAAACAAAAAAACTCAAAATTTCGAAAAGGTTTATGAAAAAATGGGAAATTGTTTAATGTTTCGATTGAGATTTTTAAGAGTTATCTTACGACACCGATGATGGAGGAATCGAATTGGACATCGCATAAACGACGAATTTCTGCAGCTTTTCGGATGAGAAGATCGTTATCGGAGAGACCAAGCTTTTTGGCTATGTTGGTGATATCCATATTATGAAGAATCTGGAGAATTGATTTAGAGATTATACTCTGAGAATTGAGTAAAGATATTTGTTATGCAAAAGGGAAGTTTTCTTTTTTAACATTTGAAACTTTTTTACTCGCGCTTGTTGATTTTTTTCCCGGTTTCAATCTTAGCGCCTCTTACATTTCCCGCCCCTTTGTTTTTTCATTTTCCTTTCAATTATCATTAAATTATGATCATTTACATAAATGACGGAGCATTAATCCATTTATTTGTACTACGTTAATGGGCCAATCCGGCCCGGCCCGTTTAACAGTTGGCCCGTTTATGTCCGTCCTATTTAACATATTTTTATGTAACCCGTTTATCTTTATGATATTATCCGTTTATGATCTGTCAAACTCGTCCGATCCGTTTAGGTCTATTAAAGTCCATCATATTCTTCTTTTTTTGTTGAATTTGACATAATTTTGAATGTAAAATAACTTTATAATTATATTTCTATGAATCTTTTTATAATATATATTATTAATAGTGACTAATTAAGTCATCCATTAATTATCAATTATCACATTTCTAAACTGAAACAACAAAAAAAAAAAAATTTACTAATAAAGCTTATTTATTTGGGAGAAAAAGATATGGAGATTCGAGAAGGAAGAAGGGTCGAGAAAATCTATCTTCAAAAATAACTTAGGTCAAAAATATACAAACGACGTCATTTTCACCAGTAAAAAAATTAAATTAAACAGGCGGTCCGTTTAAAGATCACTGAAAGCCGTTGGTAAACGAGTCTAAACGGACGGACCCGTTTACATCCCATTTATATTTTACAGTTTTAAACGGGTACAGACTAACCCATTTATGATCCAACTTGTTTGGCCCGCGGGCCACTGACCATTTTAACATCACTATACATACGTAATACTCTCTCTGTTTCATTTTAATTATAGTTTTAAGTTTTTATTTTTGTTTCATATTATTTGTTGTTTGATGTTTTCACTAGAAATGTTTGATAAAATTTCCAACTTTGTTCTTATTGTTTAAATGTTGTGACTAATTAAATAAAATTAAATAAACATTAATTAAGGATAAAACAAAAAAAATAATTGTTTGTATAAAAACTTTAAAATACACTTAAAACGAAACAAAATAAGTAATTAGATTAGATGATTTTTTTTACATCAATTATATTGATAAAGCCCGATCTATTAGATAAATCTCTATTTCGCGGAAAACGTGATCTATTGTTGATTAGTGATCTATTGTTGATTAGATGATTAATAATTTAATATAGAGATATATTGTTAGAATTTTAATCCGGGTATTATCACTTATGAGAACCTCGCATTACAAAGGAATTTAGATTTTTTAGTTTGGGAATCATAGTCACTTCTACTTTGACAACAAGAAAAAGGAACGATGCTATTTATTATTCGATCTAAAACAGGCAAATCAATATTTTATTTTCAACGGAAACAAAATGTTTATACTTACTCGCCACTACAGTTCAAATAACAAATGCTGACTAAAACGAATCAACATAAACAGAGGGATCGTGCGGTGTAATCATCTCCGGACTATTACGCTAAATAGCGGTAAAGTTTCCGGTCTGTACTATCCCTCTCCAAGAAATCGCGTTCAATGAGCGACTCGATTCTCTTCTTTATCTCTGTCGGGTTTGCCAAGAACCGCGATTGCAACTGCTTGGTGACCTCTGCGATTATGTTGTTGTGATCCAACACTCTTCTTGACTTCATGATCCTCACAATGGCTGCTTCAATTTGAGGTTTCCTATCTTCTTCTACTCTCTGTCTCGTCTCTTGCTTCTCTGGTTCTGTCTCCTTTTGTGCCACCACCGTTCCTATCTTTACTTTGTAGAACTTGCTTGTGAACCTCTCGTTCACAACGAACGAGTCCTCCTCTGCTATGTCTTTGCTCATTGGTTCTTTTCTTAACACGTTTTTACCCTTTACACACGCCATTGACTGCAAGCAACGCTTTAGATCTGATGCGGGGATTTCAGTTGCTTGTTCGATCTCTTTGTAGCTTAGTCTATCAGAGTTGTTAAACAACATAAGGACACACATTTGGAAAGTCGAAACATTTAGTTCGTGCTTCTGATTCTTTCCAAACACTGCTTTGATATCTGCTGTGCCCATATTGGTTTGCCAAGACAATCTTCTGCCGGTATGAGTCCCGAGGTAATATGACCTGAACTTCTCACACAGAACAGAAACTTCTGCAGGTAGGTTACACTGAACGGTTGGCTGCGTGGGCCAAGAACCGGTTGTGAGAACCTGAACGACAAGTGTTGGTCCTTCTGAAAGCTCGGGATGGCTATTATAGAATCCTAGCAGCGTGTCGTGTGAAGTCTTCATGTCAGTGAACATACCTTCCAGTTTCGAAGTGAACTGATATCCACATTCTGTCTTCAGTTTCACAATCAGATTCCTCTCTGCGTCATCCGACACTGTTTTCCCAGATAAAAGCCTTTTCGCCAGATGCTGTTTGTAGTATTTCTCAAAAACATCTTTCTCCTGTAAGTAACGGAACAACATCATCACTTTGTCGAGAATAATATCCACATCCTCCTCTCCCACACCTTTCAATCCTCTTCGTAGCTTATCATCAACAAACAAAGAGATAAACTCAGGAGAACGGGTGTTCAAGTTGAGGAAATACTCAAACGAAGAATTCAGCGCGTTTTGAAATGTCTTATCGTTGTTAAACGCCGTGACAATGATCTTGTCATATTTATCCCGCTCATCCAATAAACGCTGCACAAATTCAACCGGATCCTTTGATTTCTCTGGATCAGTAACTAGCTGTTTCCCCATCTCCCTAAGATGCAAAGTCATAACATCTCTGACTATAACAAGACCATTAGTAACCCTGCGGAACAAGCTATACATTCTACCCATATCCTCATACTTATCATTCAAAAGCATATTAACCAAACCCGAATTCTCCATATGAACAAGTCTCTGCATATGGTTAGAAATCACCTCTCTTTCAACGACACTAGTAATCTTCTCTTCACTCTTCACATCCAAATAATGAGCAACTCTTTCGACTTCTTCAATCAAAGGCTTCTCCGCTTTCTTCAAGTAATCACCACAGTCACAACACTCAATAAACTCCTGCGACTCAACCTTATAAAACTCAGCAGAAGCTTCCAAAAACGGCTTCTCAAAATCCTCCTCATACACAATCTCACCCAAATCCATAAACATCTTAATCACATTCCTCATCAACGACCTATCGATAACTTCACCCGTCCGTTCCTTATGAACTAAATCAAGAAGAGTATTCAAAAGCCTACTCTGAATCTTACTAGAATGAACAACATTATCCCTCCAGAGATTAAGTCCAAGCTCATGAACATGAGTTTTCTTCGTGCTCGAAACGTAAGTCCGATCCATATACATCAAAATATCGCGAATCATTTGCAAAGCTTTGTTGTGATCATTCCAATTCCTATTAAGCTGTTCTAAAAATGATCCTCCTTGAGCTACTTCAATAGATTTGCAAATCTCTTTGAGATGAAATGTCATGCTTGTAACAAGTCCGTTATAAAGCTTTTCACCAAATTTATGCAGAACCATGTTGTATGCATTTCTGAGAAGCAATATACAGCAGAGAGAGTTAATATAGCCTAAGTAACAATAAGAAGACGCATAGCAAAACAAAGAGATGATCAGATTGAAATCTATGGCAGATATATTGAGATATTGAAAGAAGAAGAAGAAGAAGAAGAAGACCTGTAAAGCTCTTCGAAACTGAGTCCGCTTGCGTTGTGATTGTAAATCTCATGAATCGCATGTTCGAGGATTTTCCAGGTTTTATCGGCGTATTTTGGATCAACGACGACTCGTTGCTTGAATGCTTCAATCTGGAAATTTCTCTTCTTCTGATTACTCATCTTGAAATTGAAATTGAAATCGATACCAAAACCCAGAGAGATGACAAAATCACTGTTCACGAAAATCTAGAAACAGAAATCGGAGATTGAATTAGGGTTTGTAATGTATACTCGTCTCTCTCTTTTTAACTTTCTTTGATTGTAATATTTCTGTGCTTTATCCCAGTGGTTTTGATTATCTCTTTTGTTTTTCGTCTCCAGGGTTCGAAGCCTATATCAAACAAACACCAAAGATAATAAAGTAAATAAATGAACGGCCCTGATTTGTTCTTTTTTAAATTAAACCTGTGCTATTTGAAACGATGCCGTTTCGTATTTTATTTGAAAACGACGTCGTCTAGGTTTTATCTGCCGTTAATATAACGCTTTTTTT